>JANHGB010046534.1:0-19012 GCA_026283785.1 Coracopsis vasa | reverse complement strand
CTTATATGTATCAGAAAAAATAATTAGTTTGTACATGATTGTATGATTTTATCATAAAATATTTTTATCACGTTTTCAGATCAAAAATCTCTTTTAAAGTCTTCTAATCCATAATGATTATCAAAAGGTAAAAGATTTATTTGTTCAGTATCAAGTATTCACTCACTAATTCAATATCATAAAATCTCTTTGTCTTCTTCTTCTAAATCATTTACAAATCTTTGAAGTCTTACAACTTTTCATCTTTTTCTAAAAACTTCTGGTTTTCAAAGATATCCATAAAGATTGAGAGTTTTTAATTTTAAACAACTTGCAATTGCAGTTTCAACTTCTTCTTGTGAAATAAAATCAGATTCAATCATTTCTACAAACTCATCTTGTTGGAAGTATTTCAATTTTCCACTTACTCCTATTTGAGCTAATATTTCTCTTTTTTTCTTTAATTTTTCTCCGTTTAGAAAAACATTCATTATTTTATCTTTTACTCCAAATACTAATTCTTGTAATCAACTCATTTTAGAAGTATTGGCATCCTAAAGTCAAGATGTCTTATAAAAAAAATGCCTGTTAGACTTGCTACAAAGTAATTTCTTTTTCAGAGCAGTTATCTTTCTAATGGGTTTGTACTCAATATTCCATGAATTTCCGAATAGATTCAGATTCTGATCCCCTTCCCTTCCCAGCTGACAGCATCTTCCCAACTGGTGAGATTTACAGTAGTTCCTGACACTAAAATTAGTTAATCTGTGTAATTTTGTGAAGTCTCACTACTTTGTACTAGCAATTGACCTAGCTTCATTCTCTAGTGGAGATAGACTCTTTGTAAAGAGAATAATTAAAATGATATGTTAAAAGAAGCTTCATCAGTTGAAAAGTGTGATCAGTCTGATGTGGCTACAATTTTCAAATGGAAAAAATAAATAAATTACTTTCTAACTTCTTGGCTTAGTGCTTCCTGACCTAGCATTCGGCTTCTCTGTGCTCTAGAACCCAGCATTACATGTTTTGGGTTGATGTATCTCTGGTTTTTTAGGCAGTGCAAATGTGTTTATTGATAGAATGAGGAGATTTTCTTTTTCTCCGTAGGTCCTTATGGAGAGCTTAACTAGAATCAAATACTGACTTATGAATCTATCAAGGATACTATTGATGTAGGGAGTTATTTAATATTTATAATGAATTAGCAAAAATAAACCCAAGATCTGGCAGAGACACATTGTATAAAGGAAAGTTTGGATCTGGGTGAGAGTAGAGTGCCTTCTGGGTTCTTTTCTTTGGTAACTGATTTTTTTGCCATGCACTTGACCAAGGTTAGGTTTTTGCCCCTGTTCTAAACATTTCTGTTAGACATCAGTGAAGGATGGGGTGGGAAAGCGAGGCCCTGCAGTTTAACAGTTGGCTCTTGGCAAGCAATCTGTTCCTCTTTCTCTCCAATAGCCAATATGCTTGCAAGAATTCTGGGGTATTTGCCTACTTTTTCATTCTGTTGATGGAAGACATTAGGTACGTTAAGCATTATGTACAAGGTCAGAATAAAAATATTTGCCATAGAATGGAGGGAGTAGTGTCTAGTGTTTGAGCACAGGAAAAGGAATTAAGCACCAAGGTGTTTATATCAAGCTTGGCTTTTGATGAGCAGTGCAATACAGTGAATGGAATCAGCCTTTTGTGCTTTGGTTTCCTATACTTAAAAACAGAGATAAACCAAAACCTGTAAGGATGAATTTGTGTGACTAAAACTTGGAGGTTCCAGCCTCTGAAAAGTGCATCCTTGCCCCTGTTTAAGTTCTTTATGGAAGAAAATCATATGTAAAGTAGTGATGTTCTTTACCAAGTGCTGAATATTAGGTAATGGTACTTGAGAAACTTACTAGGCATCCCAGTTATCCTTGAGATTGCTTTCAGTGTGTGTTTACTGATAGGAAAAAAAGAAATCTTAGCTGAGATTTTGGCTTCATCTGTGGTTCTCTTCAAAAGTACCCTGGTGTCTTCAGCTTTCATTCAGACCCAAAATGCATTAGATTATCTTACATAAAGACTTGCCTCTTCAATATAGCTTTGAGATCATCAAGAGCAAAGAAAACCCAGGCCCAGATGTATATACAAGGGGTTTCTAGCTTAAGATGAAAAGAGCATGTTTTAAGATGATGCCTTAATTCATGTGCTTGAGGTGCTTCTTTGTTTTTTTAATCATAGGTTGTTGGTACCAAATTAGCATTTGTAATAGTTTTACCATTAGTATTCAGGAAAAGTCTGGGTAGGAGGGGGTTGTTTTTGTTTTTTCAGTGTTTCTTGTTGTTCTTTTTCCCTTGAAGCTGGAACACAGAAATGGTTTGATGTGTATGTTTACAGTAGCTGTACACAACTTTAAAGAGCAAAAATAGGTGTAGAAACCTAGCTGCCATAACCATTTCCTGACTAACAAGCTGGTCTTGCTGGTGAACTCGGCTCTTGTTTCTGGTGGTGTGAATCTGATAATGCAGTTTGGATGTTAATTTGGAAGTAACCACGGAGGCTGAAGGCTGGGCAGAGTTATTACCTCATTATCCATTGCTCAGAGTTAGCTGGAAGGTTTGGACCATCTGTGAGCATACGGAGAGGAGGAGGGAAATGGACGGTACGGATTCTGTGTTTCAAACCAATATGGATCCTCATTAAGTTTGTAGTTTCTTGCAGCAGAAAAGATCTGGTTCTGTCTCATCCTTTTAGCTCAGAAGAGTGACTGCACGGCTATTGCTTGGTATAAACCCATGCCTTTTAAAAGGGATTTTATTAGCTTAGCAATGTAGTGCTTTCTCTTTCTTTTTGAAAGTGTCTTCACATCCCAGATTTTCTGGAAAAGGAAGTGGACTTCTGGCTCCAAATAGTTTAGGTCAAAATAAATAAAAATACTCATCCATCCTCAGGGTTGTTTTGTTTTTGTTTTTTGGTGTGGGTTTTTTTTTTGATACAATGCTAGACCTAAAAGTTAATAAGAAGCCACTCTAATCCCTGCACAAACAAGCTGTACCAGCGTTGTGGTTGTTGCAGTTACAACAGGGCGTGTTGTTTTACATTGTTAGTAGAAATGCAGAAGCCATATGGTGGCACATCCTAAGTTTTGTGCTGCTCTTTGTGCACTGCTAACCCATGGGAAATATTTTTATTTTTATTCTTTTTCTGTAATCTGTTGTTCACTGCCAGCCCTTTGAATTAAAGCAGATATTTGCCGAGTGGGTTGAAAAATGCAGCCTCTCCGAGGTGTTTCTCATTTCAAGTGCTGTGCAGTGTGTTCCAGCCACTACTGCCCAATAGCTCCTGCGAGGGAAAAGCAGAACAGAGAAATCCCGGTGGCTGCCTCAGACAATCCAGCTCTGCGGAGCGGGGTGGGGGAGCTTCCTGCTGTAACAACAAAGCCAACAGCCATCAGGATGCTTGTCTGCCATGGAGGAGTGTCTCTGTTTGGGTGTGAGCTGTATTTCCTGCCTCCCTGTGAATCAAGAATCATTTATTTTGGATCTCTGAGGGTTTCTTTCCCCCCTCTGTTTAAAGCCTCCCTCCCTCTCCTTCCTATCTCCCCCACCCCCAGTGTATTTCTCAGTGGGCAGGCTTTATGTAGTGAAATCCCATGTCTAAGAACAATGGCATTTGCAAAAGTCACTTGCACGGTTTGATGAAGATGTCTCTTGCTGTACTAACATCCAAATAAATGCAGCAATATACTTCTTTTGATTGGGTGGGTAGAAGTAACTTTCGGCTCCGATGCTAAGCTAAGAGAGAGAGAGACTCAAGTGGCACATCAGCCCTCTCTGTGTATCCTTAGTTTGTGAGCTGCTTGGGATGGAGTTAAAGCCTTTCATCCCCCTGGAAATGCCACTTGCATGTTAGATAGTACTGGAAATAAGCGTAGATGAGGGTATGTTAGATGAGGCCACTCTTGAGTTGGGGGGGGTGGTGGTGGAAGAAGATTAGAGATTTAATTCCCCAATATGCATTTTTAGCCTCTGAGATCATTTAGTAAGCTGCTGTATTGGAGCATACACAGTTTCCTGTGTTAAACTCTGTGCTGAGTGTAGTGTGCCTGCCACATTCATTTGCAGCCGCTTAGCATGAGCCTTAGTACTAAGACACGTGCCACTTAAACCAAGTGACTGTGTCTAGGGCCAAAAGCCTTAAATCCACTCATGGTCAGGGCACTTTCCTGCGCGCTTAGCCCAGCCTAGTTTAGCTTGTTTACAGAGATAAGGCAGCACGTGCATTGCTAGGGCTGTAGTGACGTAGGAAATGAACCACTGGATCTGCTTCTGCTCACCAAATCCATGCTCTCTTGCGTGAAACTGGAAGGAAAGACTGGGTTTTACCAAGGGCGAGCCCTCAATTTCACAGATGCCAGGTGGGCAGAGCCTCCTCTTCTAAAAATGATTCCTGGTCCAGATGCATCCTTTCCTAAAGTTTGTTTTGGTTTATTATTTTCTTTTATTTTTTAACGTTGTTGCTTCAGGAGCCCAACAAATTCTCCTTCTCCAGTGTCAGCCTTTGTCTCCTTTGTTCTGCCAGTGATGCCAACATTGATGTGCTGTCAGTTGGAGTGCAGCTGTGCCACAACAGAGGGGGTCAGAGCATGTGCTTCTGCATGTGCATGATCCTACTGATCAGTATGTGCCCTGGCCCAGCCAGTGGAAAGCCAAAACTATTCACATGTTAAGAAGAAGTTGTAGTATAGGCTACCATGATTTATCGCAGCTTCAATATAGCTAGCATGAGCAAAAACTGCAATGAAGTGGTTACATAGTCCATTCCCAGGACTGATAGGCATTACGTGCCTCTGAGAGTTTCTTTTCTCTTCCAAGTACATACCAAAGCTTGGGCTTTAGTAGGCCTTCCCTGTCATGCTAGCTTGATGAGTCCTCCTTATCCCTTTGGATTGTCACCTGCTACAGTGAGCAACTCTTCCTTTCTATCTGTTTGGAAATAACGTTGCACAGCAGGGTAAATAATAAATACGCTGAAGAAGAAGAGAACACACCTGCCTTCAGGGACCAAGGTAAAGAATTCCAGCAGCAGAGCTTCTTCCATTCCTTCTAGCAATAATGGAAGAAAGTTAAAAAGGCCACTGCCCAAGTGGTAGAGGAGGTAATGATGATCATGATGATTTCTGAAGCTTTTATGCAGCTATTTGGGATGAAGGCCAGCACAGGTAATGGGACTAGCATGTGCTCCCACAGGTTCATGTTTTAAGTGGTTAAATCTATTAAACCTTTCTGCAGTTTCCCTATTACTGCTGCTTTTAACTTGCTTGTATTACTGGAGTGTCAAGAGCTTAGCCGAAGCCCAAGGCTCTCTTATGTTAGGTGTTATACAAAAAACCAGTTGTGTTCCAGATATAAAAAGAGACAACAGATGGATAGCAGGCAGCAAGCAAAGTGGCAGTGACAGGATATTGAACCACATGATAGCAACAGTCTCAGTACATTCTCCATCCCAACACTGGAGGAATCTGAGGAATTATGAGAGTTTGTGGAAACACACTGACAGGCATAAAAGAGGGCACATGAAAGAGCTTGAAGAGATTTGTTTGACAGTTTAGCAAATGGAGAGAGGTGGGTGTCTGCCATAGGCTGATCAGAGGTGAAAGTCTACATGTGATTTTGGAGGAAGAGAGAGGCTATAAAGAGCCTTGAATGTGAAACGAAGTAGCTTCCTAGAGAAGTGAATGTGATATGTGATACAGTAAAAAAACCCCAATCTAGACCTTAATACAACCCCTTGCAATGCATTTGGGGTGGGTATAGTAAGGCAAGACTGTTTGTCAAGGCAGGAGAAAAGGCTGCTGCACTTGGTTGTCTCTCCCTGCTCCAAAAGTAGAGGATGCTTTTTCCAGACAAATACTTTTGTATTTAGGTGCTTAAATACGCTTCTGGGAACTCCTAAGACTAACTTCAGGCTCCCAGGTCTGAAAATTACTGAATCAAGTATTTAATAGTAGAATACCAGTGCTGGAACTGTTCTCCCATAATAAAAGCAAGTTGGTGTACCACATACGTTTGATTTGGAAATTCTTATAGACTTGTGTTTGTCAGCAAAAAAAATTTTCCTGAGTTCCCTTGAGACAGGGAAATAGATGATGAAAAGCAGGAGCTGAACTGCACATTTTGGGGAAACAGAGAAGCTTTAAACAGGTATACTTGGTGCACTTACTACTTCACAGATTTAGTAGCCAAGTAGTGTAGGTGCAGGGCGGAAAATTAAATTATCCAGCCTTTCCCAGGGTTTGACTTTACATCCTTAATTTTCTTTTAATAGAGTTTACAGGGTAGTAGTCCTTTGCTTATGGGATACGGAGTTCTTAAGGCATCTCATCTTAATTTATGAGTAGGCATCAACTATTGGGATTGAAGAAACGTTTCATCTACTATGTGTAATAAGTATCGCTTGGACTGAGCACGCTGGCAGTGAGGGAGTTGAAGCACTTAGCAGAGACTTGTGTTTAGTGCCTCTTTGCCTCCACACCCTTCATATGCTCCATAAACATCAACATCTTCCACCTCCATCTAATCCTATTTCTGCTGAACTGGAATAACGTGTGAAAGAGTGTTTAATTGTGGACATCAATATTCAAACTGTGTCTTCACTGCAGCGGAGGTCATGATACCTATATTTTGAGTTGCTAACTCCTCCAAGGATGGCCTCGTTCTTGCCAGTGCTACACTGTAAAATACTATTCATCAGTTGAAGTGTTTGAAGTAATAGCACTAAATAAATCTTCATAGAGTGTTCAGTCAGTGTTTGTAACAGCCATGCTTTAGTCTGTGAATTTGGTCCGGATAGTTTGGCTAAAGACAACACTTAGCTCAAGCTGGAGCCCTACATCAGTTGTATTACAATCAAGCTGTATTAGTTACAGCTTGAGTTACACTATATTGAAGATAAGCTATAAGGGTTTCATCAGTAGATGTAGGGAGGGGGAAATGAACCATAGATGTAGAAGAGCAGAAAATGGCAGGGGGGGTCTTCAAGTAAAATAAGAACCAGATGACCCACTGAGTGACTGGGGGCTGGTGGTGAGGGGTTAATCCTGGAAAACAGCCCAAGTCTGAACTTGAAATATAACCCAGTAGGTGCCAAGCACCCCAATTTCAATGAAGTTCCAAAATCAATGAGTGCTATCTGGCTGGTTGCTTATGGTCAAGATGTGAATTATAGTCAGGTTACTTCTGTCTGCTGTAGCAATTAATGATTGCTGTTAATTAAACTGACTGACCAGTAGGAGGGAAACTGAAATGTATAGATTCTCGGCTGTTTCTGATGATAAGTACACATGCATGCATGGGAAGGAGCTCTGCTTCTGATGCAACGCTAAATCACAGTCCCAAAAGAGCAGTATTTTATCCTATGTGGGTTAAAAGCTATGTAGTTATTTGTTGTGATTCTGCCTGTGCTTTTCTTATTATGGACTTCTAGTAGATTATATGGAATATTAATGTGGGAGCTGGATTTTTCATACTGTCTGACTCATTGTGTTTGTTTGGGGATGTGGGACAGGCAGAAAGGAAACTGGCTGTATTGTGCATCCTACTTCAAAGTGGTCCAGGATTTCAGTGGATTTTGTCTGCCTTTTTATAGTGTAATATTCAAATAATCACTGCCACTCAGCCAAGGCTCAGTCTCAGCTGGGAAGGCCCACTGTACAGCTCTCATCCCCTAACTAGTCAAGCTATTGTTTTGTCTGTTGTTCGTGCTGTCTGGTGCTCAGCCTAATTCTCGGAGAATTTGGTGTGAAGGGGTATTGTGCGTGTGAAGGTGGTGATGGATACTAACCCAGTGAATCAGTCTGGTGGAAAGAATATCTAGTACTTTTCTAGAAAACTACACGTGGAGTGTTTCATACCTGCCGGTACATGGAAGGTAGATGCTGTGTGTTCTTGAAGGAGCAGTCGTCTCTGGGTAGGATGGGAGCACATCCATCCCTCAGCTTGTATTATAAGGACACTGAAACAGGAAGCAGCATCAAGTCAAGGCTCTGCACTAACTCAGCTGCTTTGCTGACTGGAAGCTGAGATCTTTTAGCTATCTCAGCTAGCTGGACCAGTTGCAAAAGGCAGGGTTAACAGGTTAAGCCTGCAGTGGAGCATTTGGGCAGAGTCATCTGGAGTCAGCCTAAGTCTTTAGGTACTGTCCAGGCTGTCTGGCTGTGTTACTCTGAGAAGCAGTGGCACTTGGTGAATTCATCCCAGATGATTCCAGCAGACTCTTCTTGCTTAGCTGTCACTCAGCTTCTCTTAAGAAATTCCCTTTGTGGGACGACTTTTCCACCTAGCAGATTTGATGCCTGGAGCAGACCACTGTTCCACTTCTAAAAGCACTTTTAAAGGGAAGATGCATTCTTCGCAGGTGCAAGTTTTGAGTTTGGCAGAACCAGATTAGTAAATCAAGAAACAAAAGGCTATGTTACATTTTGTAGCAGAAAAAAACCCATACTTTAATGATATAGAATTGTGGGAGAGCACAAGGTCAGTCAAGCCAAGACAAACTCAAGGGCAGCACTATCTGTACCATGGTGGTGTTCAGAGGCGGAATGCCTGAGTCAGGAGTTGTGCTGGCCGCAGTGGTGGGAGTTTTTGTTCCAGAGACCCTGTTTCAAACCCTTATTTGCTGGCTGGCTTAGCATTTTTTTTGCTCCTGGTGATAAATGGAAAGTTCCCAAATCACCATTGTGTTGTGATTCAGTGCAGGGGGAGGGAGAGAACTTATTCCTCATGAAAGTTTCTTTTGGCATGGAGACAAAAGAGAAAAGAGCAGTTTGTTGGCTCAGGTTAGCAGATAGTGCGCCAGTAACTGATCAGCTTATTAATACAGAGGGTTTCAAATATACAATCAGCCAAATAAAAGCATTTAAAAACACTTAAAAAGAAACAAAAGAGAGAGCAAATTACTTTCGCGTTGGCCTTTAATTAACCGTAGCTCACTCTCTGGCTACTTACTTCTTAAAAGCTGCTTTGGCTTACTTATTTAAATATCCTTTTTTCTCCAAGGAGAGAGATTTTGATGGCAGGGTAAAATAAGCTCTGCGTGTGCGAGCTTTATACACGTATGCTTTTCTTTCTTGGGAGCAGCAAACTAGATGTCTGAGCAAACCTTAGCCTTCCATTGCTTTTCTGGTGGCTAGTACAGAAGAAAAGAGATGCACTGTGGTTTTGGTTTGATTTTTATCTCGGAGTTTCTTTGGTTAGCATGGAGCAAAATGCTTCTCAGATATGCTATGGATGGTTTATAACGCTGTGATTGCAGCTCCTCAATGACGAACAACCTTTCCTTAACACACTCTCAAGTAGAAGGTAGCATTTGTTCTGCTCTTGCTGGCTATTTGTATCCCACTCCATTTGTGCAGTGGGTGGACAGTCTGAGTTGCCCACAGGATTTTTTTCAATTCTCTCACTCATGGGGAAAACCCATGGAAATGCATCGTGTCAGCAAATAAAACTGATGGTTCTCTGCTTCTGATTCTTTTTGGCTGCAGAAATCAGAAGAAATCTTATTTCACTTACAGAGGCCATGTGGAATTAGATCTAGCTGGAGCGGTTCTTCCCTCTCCTCAGGGGTATCTGCTGCACCTCGCGCAGTGATGAGATGTCACGGAGCGGCTGACAGATGGAGGCAGCGCTGACTTTTCTGTCAGCTAGGAAGACTGATCCTCAAGCTCCAAACACTGTTAAGTACATGGATTGTTGAAAGAGCTGAAACACCTCTAAAACTGGGTGGTAAATCTCAGTTGTGATGCTGTGCAAATAGGCAGGCTTCAACCTTTAGGGAAGGGAATCCATTAAGTATTGATAAACTTGGCTGATGTTGTCTTAAGCCGTGCTGTCTAAGAAGGAAAGCAACAGGTATGAGTAGCTGCAAGTCCTTCACTGAGTATGCAGTCAGCAGTTGTCCTCTGGATTTCCAGCCTACCCAGTCTCATCTTAGACCCTTTCCCATCCACTCCCAGCTCTGTGCAGTCAAGCAGTAACACACCACCAATACTTATCATGACTGCTCCCTAGCTGAGAAGCTAACAACCCGTATTCCATCCTCATTCCTCCTTGATTAATCCAGTAACTTCACCCTGCTTGAGTACCCTTTCCATTCCTTGGTAGGGACTCCTTTGTCTCTCATGACTCTGTCCACTCCTTGTTCTTCCTCTCCCTGTGATTGCCTTTTTGAATTTTTCTTTAGAGAAGCCTCTTCATTCCACTCAAGCTTTCTATGCAGGTATCCTTTATTTCCTTCTGTACCTCTTATCAGGGCAATCACATGTGCAGGAAAAAACGTCTGAGCCATTGTCCCTAGCACATGACCTCATGTCTGCTCTTTTGTGGTACACCACCTTCTCTTCTTCCAAGTTAAAACATTGGCATTTAGTTCTGGCATTATCCATGGAAATGGCCTAGCCACGGACTGTAGGTCTCCCTCTGGGACGACTGAGCTGATATGCTTTTCAACTTGCTGAAGATACTAGTTTTGTTTCTGGATATCTCAGTGTGCTCTGTTGAGGCTCTCATAACATGACTTCTCAATGATCGTGACGTATTTTTCCCTGACTTTCCCCCTTCTCATGCAGAATGTAGCATTAGGGATATATGTATTTATTACATTATATATATAATTTCATCCGATTTCTTTGAATATGACCCATGTTGTTTTGAATAACCTCACACGGTGCTCCCTTTGCTATTTGCATCAGACACAAAGTAATTGCTTTTATGGCTAAGGTCATTCCCAGCCTTGTCCTTCCTGTTGTTTTCCTTAAAGATTGTCTCCTCCATGTACTGGGCCCATACTGCAGGCTCCATTTGTCACTTGTTGCATTTTCAAGAGAGGATCTTTTGTTGCCATCCTCTTTGGCAACAGCAAAGCCAACCTGTCCCCCTCCTTTTTGGAGAGCACTTTCTGATTCTTGGCTGTGTGCCTCCTGTGTGGCTCTTGTATGCAGGGTGTGCAACACAGGCTTCTATGGAGCACCATGGGCCTTAATGCACTGCCAGTGCTTGTAGGTGCTATGAGAGTGAGAGTACTGAAGTACACAAATCCTGCCTGCCATGGCAGCAGTAACTGGGGAGAGATAAACTGGGCAGTAGGGAGTAAAGTGGCTGAGTGACAATTACTGCTCTGCTCTGCATCCTTCAGCATCCTGAGCAGCAGCTGTCTTTGGCCTGTGCTTTAAAGGAGCTGTAACACGTTAATTGGAGTGCTTCTCTGTTAACATGTCTCACTTAGTCTCTTGTCTGATTCTGCTTTAGTGGGGAGGTGGGGGGAGGCTTCTCTTTGTTGAGGTGGCTGTTTATTGTTAAATCCTATTGAAATGTGTGTCATTTGTCATGTCATCTCCTAAGATTGACTAGATGCCTTTTTTTTTTTAAGGTAGGAGCTGTTAGGGGAGAAATAATACAAAGCGGATGTAGTATTAGCTGCAAGTTAGAAACAAGCTTCAGTATTCCTGATAAGCCATGGGTCTGGATGCTTACAAATTAAAAATGTGTATGTCTCCCTGACCAATGTAGGGGATGACATATTTCCTTCACATCTGAAGAGCAACTCTGGCAGCAATAACTTAAATGGATAGAAAATATACAATTTTATTTTACTGAGTAGTTTAGTTTTCAGTGTATATATAATGTGTGTAGGTATGTATAAATATAATTAATCCTTAATTTGGAAGCTATTTTTACAGCTTGAGATTCAACACCTAGTCATTGTGCAGAAGACTCTGACTGGCCTTCCTCAGTGTCTTTCCATCCTGCCTTGCAATATGTACAAGTGAAAATTGTTCACTCACTCATGCGAGTAAGTGACAACTAAAATGTCTTTCTTCACCAGAATTTAAAGACTGAGTAGTAGGGAGTCCAGGAGCAAGAGACTGATGCTATCACAGAATGGACTGGACTGGCATGTCTGAGGCAGTGTGGGCAATAAATATTGTAATAGTGGCACATAACAAACTCTGTAGGAAAAGCAAGTTGTTTTTACCTGTGGAAAAGTAATGCATTGCATAAAAGATTCCAGGAGCTCCCTTACAGCAGGAGTGTTTTAGTGTGAAGGACTATAAAGTAGAGAAATGGAGGGGATAAAAATTCCAGGACAGACAGTAAAGCTGCAGCAGTAAGTAGTGTGCTGTCAGTCTCTGGATCAAAGCAGTGATAGCAAGTGCAGCATCTCAAGAAGAGTTTAAAGAGCTGGTAAAATCAGCCGGAAGGACAATAATGGCTCCATCTGCCTACTAATGTAAAGAGGCTGTAATGATACAGGACAGAGCTTGTAGGAGTGGTTAAGGAATCTGCCAAGGACCCCAAACAATAACGTTTTGGAAAGGGGTTGTTTTTAGCTTTCTGAAATATTCAAGTGAAAGAGTGTCTTGAGTTTTATTGCAAGATTTCATTCCAGAAGTAAATATGGCTGGCCTGTTTCAGTGGCTGGTTTTGTGTCTTCATGTAGCTATCTTCAGAAAGGGATGTGGTTACAGTGCACTGTGAAATGCTGTCTCATCTCATCTGTAAATTGTTAGGCTGGGCAGGTCACTGTTGGTGGGAAATACTAATATGACTAATTGTAGGGGGAGAGGGAAAAGTGATAATTTTACTGAAAACCATGACACTTAAAAAGCACAACACTTGCATACCTACAGCTTAAACACCTAGAGTCCATGTCCAGGTGCTGTAGTGTTAATTGCATGATGAAGTATAAAGGAAAAAGGTTGCTTACATGGAATGACTGTTTTTAAGAAAGGCACAGGATGGCACAGAATAAAACTGCTCTTGCATGCTTCTGATCTTGAGCTGATTTGCTGCTTGAAGCAACTTCAACATTATTCACACAGCCTAGTGGTCTGACACATAAGTAGGGATGACTTGCATTAGAATAACTGGCCAAGATAGCACCCTGAGGTATTTGCTGCACTTCTGTCTATATGTGGAGAGTGGCTCACAGTATCTTTGAATCTCTGGTTTACAGATGGTTTGGATATACTGAATCTGGTGTCTACCTACCTAAAATTTGGGTGGTTATTGCAAGTCAGGATTGGCTGTAAGACACACAGCCATCCATGTAGCAAGTCACTCAATCAGCTGTCCCAAGTAAGCCACAAAATGCTCATCAGCAAGTGTATATCCTGGGATCCTTTGTTTTGGCCTCTGGACCACAGCACTGCCAGAAGGTCTGCAATTCTGTGTGGTAGGAGCCCACTGAAATGTGTTTCTTGGAATGCGCATTTTATACCATAGTTGAAAACTTCTCAAGGAGGACAATGAACTGAGCTGTAGAGCTGGCTTTTACTGTTGCCACATCACGAGAGCTTTCATGCAGGAGAGCTGCTTTTCCCCTTTCCCCTGGTACACAAGCACTGAAGCAAGAGCTGAAGTTTCATCCTGTGTCTTTTGGATGAAATGCTTGCTCAGAAATCTGAAAAATTAGTACCTATCCCATGACACTTTTCCTACAAAAAAGGCTGTTAACAGTAATGTCCAACCCAATTCCAGGTGCAATAGTTCTATTTTGTTCACCTAACTTCTCACTGCATTGTCAGTTTGCAACTCCCATCCTATTTGTGCACCGTATTTCCGTGTGCTGATAAACAGCTGGTGTGTATCCTCCTCCTGTTCTTGTGTGAGTCACTTCAGTGAATGAAACTGCGTAGAGTTTCCAAGGCTCTTTGGGATCCTGCTAGATAAAGATGCTATGTACAGTGAAGTTGTTAACATTAATGTGATACCAAAATCAAGACGGGCTTTTTTTTTCAGGAAAGAAAAATGAAAGAATATCAGGTTATTATTACCAGAGTAGAACATGGAGGAAGCTGATTGAAAAGAGCCTGAAGCAAGTTGGAGTGATCCATTGACTTAATACGAGGGAGACCAGCTCCTCTCTAATCTTTGGCTGCACTGAACAGCTCTGGTTTAACCCATTTTGAGGATCTGGCCCATAAGAAAAAATAAATTAAGAACCTAATTGCTTACACCATGGAACTGATGGCTGCAGGGTATCTCTGCATCCGTGAGCTTGGTACTACTGAATGTGATTAGATGCTTATGTGAATAAAAGCATCACACAGAATAATGATGCTTATTTTTATAGTGAAATGGGAGAGAAAGGAGCAGAGGGAGAGAAAATCTTAAAACTATGCTTAAAGGAGACAGGACAAATATTTATGCATGCTGGAGACACAGCTTGGTGAGAGGGAAATATACACGAGTCATGCAAGTAGAGTGAAATATATGGGTTTTTTTGTAGGAAAACTAGAGACCAAGATGGATGAAACAAAATGACATATATATATGTGTGTGTGTATATATATGTGTATAGAAGTAATTTCTTCCAGAATTATATTAGAAATCGCTGGAGAGTTGATGAGTCTGAATAGCTCAGGAGGCTCAGGGGACAATTAAGAAGAGAAAATTAGAATGTAAAATACTTTTTACACTGGTCTTCATGCAGAGAGATACCTCTTGAGCTTAGCATTACCTTTTGGTAAAGGTAAAACTAAAGAGTTGGCAGGAGTACAAATACTTTTATTGTTAATAAGGCCTCACTGAATTGCATGATTTAGCAGATGATATGACACTTGGATTCTGCTTGTTGCTTTGCCCCATAATACCCTGGTCTATACTTCATTTTCCTTGTCTTCAAAATGGAGATAAAGATATTGGCTTTGTTTTTAAAGCAGTTTGAGATTAACTGATATATGTATGTAAATGTAGGGAGTATGAATACTTTTAATATTTAGACTATGTTAATCTATGAAGTTGCTAGTGAATTTCTCTAGTATTACTGAATTACCTCCCAGGAAAAAAACAACGCCAAAATAAATGTGATTTAATTTATCATTACAGCTCTAATAAGAATCTGGAAGATTGCCAATGCTGCTTTTATTGGGGTGGAAAAGATGATAAGGGTGATCCAGTGAATTATAAACTCATGACCCTCATTTAAGTACCTAAGAAAATTGTTGAGAAAGTCATTACAGATGTCATTATAAAGTACCTGAGGCACAAACCAGCACAGCTTTCTGTAAGTGTAAACTTTGTCTCATAGATTAGAACTCTTTGAAAAGGTTAAAATAATGAATAATGGCATAAATGTTAGATACACTGCAACTTATTTACACTCCTAAAAGGTTTTTGCTAAAGTTTCTCAGAATAGGCTGTTAGGGAAATCTGGTAATCATGGGGTGAGTCCTATAGTCATACTACAGGTTAAAAACCTATTTTAGATAGGAAGCAAAGAAATTGCATATACTTACTGAGGGGAAAGGCTGGTTTATCATCCTGGGAGAATGTTAACAGCAGAGCACCTTGGGGGCCATACTGCTGTGCTGAATGATAACAGTACTAATGATCTGGAAGAGGGGCTAAGCAGCCTGATTACCAGCCCTTAAAAGAGATACAACATTGGTTTTGTCAATCAAGCCTGTATAGAAGAACTGGGAAACCTTCCAAGAGGTGTTTCCATAGTGCTTAGTTTGGCTGAACCCTCAGTGAGAGGAAACATCCACTGAAGTGTAAGGGCTTGGCACAAGAAGATCATAGAATGGTTTGGGTTGGAAGGGACCTTCAAGATCATCTAGTTCCAACCCCCTCCCATGGACACCTTCCACTAGGCCAGGTTACAAAAGCAGGCCTATAATAAATATTTGGCAATACGTTCAAGTATTTGTGGCATAGTCATGTGAAAGCCTTTTCAAGAGGCTCAATGGAGAAATAGTCACCTTTGCATGAAAAAGTCAGCAGTGGTTTTGTCTAGCTCTGATCCATGCTTGGAAAATAGCTTTGTTCTGGAAACAGCTTCAGCTAGCTAATGCAGGTCTGATGGCCTTTCTTAGTGGGATGTAATTAGTTAAAATCAGTGTCTTGCAGGGTGCTTTTGTGCCAAGTTGTATTTGGTCTTCTGTAGTAGCCATTAAGAGATCCCAAGGGGGTAGGAAGCGATTCTCCTCATACCCTGCCGTATATCTTTCAACTTTCTGATAATCAGTGGTCAGGGGATTTCCTCAACTAAAAGGCCTTCTTGTTTAGAAACAATTGATGGATCTACAGTCTATTAACTTGTTTTAATCCCTGGTTGAGCTCATTCCTAGTTTTGGTCTGCCTGGTTCTCTGCAGTTGCACAGCAGGCAGCTTTTTTTCTGTTGGTTTCAAACCTTCTCTGAAAACCTGGAAGATGGCTTGCTGAAAAGCCTGGCAAGGAAAGAAACACCTTTTCTGCGTGCAAGTTTCTCTGCCCACCATTTCCAGCTTCTCCTGGTCTCTACTTGCTTACCTTTTTATCAATTGTTAGGCTATCTCAGGAGACTTTGTTTTGTTTTTAACTCTGTAAACCATTGGAAATCAATGTAGCTTTCCTGTCCACCCCGCAGCTTTCTACCTTTTTAGCAAATTAAGGTGGCTCATTGGCAGAGGACAAGAATCAGTGCAATACAGTGTAAGCTTAATGAGCTATGGCTGGGAGGAGTGAGAGGTGTGAGATGATAAGAGAGCACCAGTGCTCCTCTTTTCAGTACCTGTGAGCTGGTAAGGGGTTTTGTGCCCTAGGTGTGACTGTAAATCTCATCAATATTCATCCATACTTCTCTGTGGTTGTACATTCTCACATTCCAAAGAGTTGTTCCAAAACCTGGGAGATTTTTACAGCTTGTGTGCCGTTCACAAGGAAACATGGGAGGTGCTGAAAACCTGCAGCAAGATTCTATCTGTTTGGAAGTTAAGATGCATTTATTTTCCCTGACTATTATTGTGGGATTCCTCTGAATACCTGCTCGTCTGTGGACACATTTTTCTCTTTAGGGAAAAAATGGAGCCGTATAGGCTAATACATGGTTGAACCCGCATCTCCAGATATGAAAAGCTAATGCATTCAGAAACTGTTCTAGTGAACACTCTTGAATATAAAGGAGACACATTGGGGGAAACACAGCAGGAATTCTTTATATTCTGCAGCCTCCCAGGCTGTTCCTTATGCTCAGGCAGCAAACCTCATTGGACAGCTACTCTCAGGCTACTTTTTTTTCCCCTATGGGAGCAGTCACTTCAGCTGATCCCTTTGTTGCCAGGGCTTCTGCTCTAACTTTACTGCCCCTCTTGATTCCTTAGAGCGGGCCTTCAAAGCTTCCCGTTTTGCAGAAGGGCACCTGGCAATAAACTGGGTGAAGGTTAGTGTGGGAAATGTAAATCTGATAGAAGGAGTGATAGTTTAAACAACTTCAGCCCCATTCCAGAAGGGCCTTTGATGATGATATGCCCTGTTTATTAAGGTGGGAAAGGCACACGCTGCCTGTCTGTGTGACTACAGAATATAGTTTATTTTAGGCTTCTTTCTAGGTGAAATGGCAAATATAGGCCCTGTTTACTAGAGCAGTGATGAAATCTGATCTGCCAGAATTTGGTGTGTACTTGTACTGAGCAGAAGCATTGTGGCCTTAATCCCCTTCCCACTCTGCCCTCTGTGGCTTTCCCTTCCTGGGGGGATGTGTGCTGGAGTGGAGCTGGTTCCTCCCTGCCACCACTGTCTGTAATAGCTCCAGCAGCAGTTTGCATATGCATGTGGCTTTATCTGCTTCAACCCAAATAACCAAATGTGACCTCAGAATGAGGAGCCACCTGTTTGGATTGCAGCAGAAGGCAACCATTAGCCCAATACATTTCTCTATTGTGCTGTCTGTGTTACTTCCTCACCTCCTGCAGTCTCAGTTTGCATCCTGATTCCTCCAGAGATCATTTCTTTGTGTGTGTGTGAGTTTCTACGTGTGTACTTTTTTACAGTGGAAGGAAAAAATATTCTGTAGCACTGAAAAGGAACTTAAATAACCTGGAAAAAAGTTTTCAGAAGTGATTTTTCAGAACAGCTTGCCTAAAGTTGTGGCTTCCCCAGTCCTGGAAGTGTTCAAGGGCAGGTTGGACAAGGCTGGGAGCACCCTGGTCTAGTGGAAGGTGTCCCTGTGGATGGCAGGGGGTTGGAACTGGATAAGCATTAAGATCTCTTCAAACCTGAACCAGTCTGTGATTCTATGACTTTTATGTCACCATGGTTCCTTAAAAACTGAACAGCTGTTATCATGAGTGTTTCAAGTTTGTTCATTATCTGGCTGCACATCAGCCAGGATTTAAAAAGCAACAGGTTAAGAGTGGTGGTGAGACACCCTTGATTCTCAGTGGAACAGTTCTTTTGAACTCTGCAAATATTTTTAATGAGTGGTTTTGCACTTTTTCTGTTGTTTTTGCTTTTGTTTTATTGTTTGGGATTTGTTCAGGGGATTTGGGTTTCCTTAAACACGTGCCTGTCAGTAGCATATCCTCACACAACTGGGAAGAAAATTCAGTGCCAATCTTAAAGCCTTTTTAAATTCTTGTAGTTCTGGTACCATAGTAAACTCCAGCTAAATAAGCGGTCATAACAGAAAATGTGAAGCCAGAGCATGTAACATGAAGACAAAAGGAGAAGACGAGCAAGCTGGCAGCCATGGTTTTTAAGAGGACGTAGTTGACACAAATCATAGAATACCACGTTGGAAGGGACCTCAAGGATCACCTGGTCCAATCTTTCTAGGCAAAGCATAACCTAGACCAGATGTCTCAGCACTCCCTTGTCCAACCAAATCTTAAGAGTTCACATGAAATCTTGTGAGCTATATTTTGGAAGGGTAATTACAAGTAGTATAAGCTGTTTTGGAGACAGCACTTACCCAAACTTGCATGCTAGTTAGTGTTTTGTAACCACAGTGTCACTATGTCCTAGCTGGCTGTTTCAGTGCAATGAGATTGCCCTTAGAGTTGAAGTTAACTGTAGTACCGCAATGAGGTTGGCAATTCAGAAAAGGCATTCTGAAAAAGGTTGGGTTTTTCTTTATCTCTAATATACTTTCATGAAAATACTTAAAAAATGTGAAGTGTAAGAATAGCAAGAGTGGAAGAGGGGAAAAAAAAGGTAATGTGGGTCTTAACAAGGGAAGTCAGGCTGAGAGAGCTGGGCTTGTTCAGCCTGGAGAAGAGAAGGCTCTGGGGAGACCTTA
>JANHGB010046533.1:9515-19544 GCA_026283785.1 Coracopsis vasa | reverse complement strand
CCCGGCGGGGACAGGGCTACCCTGTCCCGGGGGCAGGCTGCGGCCAGGAGGAGGCTGGGGGTGACTTGGGCATCTCCTGCTCCTGCACATGGGGCTTCTCTGGAGGGCTGCAACCCGTCTCCCAAAATAACCCACATCGCCTGTCTGCACCAAGCAAACCTGCGCATCCCACCCCTGCAGCTTGCCAGGGAGCTGGTGGGGGACAGAAAACCTTACAGCCTGCCTGGCTCCTTTTCTGTCTCCAGTAACAGCCTGGCTGTCATCCTCCGCGTGCTTTGGGTCACAGGGAAGCCGTGCTGATGGCAGGGCACAGCACAGCACGCCTGCATGTAGTAACACTGCATGTGCTGGGGTCACGCAAGCAGTTCACATTTCAAACACAGGCTGCTAGCCATGAGTGTAGGCCTCCATGTGCTTACAGACATTTAGGCTGATGCTGCTGGGAAGTGGCCCCACTCTGGCAGTCCTGTATCCTCCTGTGCCTCTTGCCAAACGGAAACGTCTTGGACACACTGTTCCTGCAGAAAGCACAGTCGCAGCATCCTGCACTGCGTAGGTGTCTGCACTGCCCTGAGGACTTCTGGGCCTTGCTGACACACTAGGAAACCTGAGATGCCCTTATAAATGTACCGATGGAGATCAAACACATGCCAGCACCATGCCCCAGTTATAGCACAGCCTCACAGTTGCCTCAAAACATGCTCATGGGTCAGAGGAAGAAGCCACAGACACAGCGGGTGGCACGAGGGGCCACGTGAAGCTCTTGATGAAGGAAGGCTGTGCACAAGCAAAGCACGCAGTCCTTAATGCACGTGTCCCCAAACCACCCCAGAACTGGTGACTGCAGTCCTGGGACTGCACCTCTCTGGGGGGGTCCACCTCTCTCATCCCATTGCTGTCTCCCAGGGATGGTCTGCGGGGATGGAGCTGCCAGACACAAAGAAAACATTTTGTGTGAGAGAGGAAGCTGCTGTGGCACGGGGGCGGCAGAAGCTGCTGACACCAGGGCCAGGACCGCAGGCTGTGTATGGCATGGCACTGTGCCTTCCTCTCCTTCAGCCTTCCTGGGAACTGAAGCCTGTGGAGAAGGGGACAGGAATGTGTGAGTCCCTGCAGCAAGGCTGAGCAGAACAGAGTAGGAGGGGAAACAACTGGAGAGGGTGGGAGGACAGGGTTAGTGAACCTTCAGGCAACTGAAGAGCAGTAGAAGAAAGGCATTTCTGTAAGCCTCCCTCATCAAGCTCTCTTAAGGATAAAAAGCTCCTTGGGCACCAGCTCCTTCACTTCTGTTTCCATTGCTCTGTGATGACAACAGCTGAGCTTCCTCGGGGGTAGCTGCTCCATCTGTCAGCACAGACTGCCCTGAGGCTGCGAGACCAGGGCTTTTGGAGCCCCAGCCTGTGCACAGCGGGGCCTCCAGCTGGCTTTGAGCATCGGGCACCAGGCACTCAATGTCACTGTCAGGGTTAGCAGCTGAGAGCAGCTCCAAGAGGTCCCACTGCAAGCAGCACCTAAAACTTTTGAAGCCTTTTCACAGCAGTAACTTTTAAAGGCTGGAAAAAGGAGGAAAACAAATCGACCACAGTATTTCAAAATGGAAAGGAAAGAATTCGCATATCACTGACATCCTTTCTTGATTTTGGGCGTTTTTTGTTTTTTGTTTTTCAATAAAGGGAAGAAAGCCTTTCTGGTGGTGTTTAGCTTGGGTTAAAGACAAATTTAAGGCTGTCCTTTGGGGGCAAGAGGAGACAGTGGCAGGCACTTTGGGTTCACTGTGGTCATCTCTAACTCTCAACATTCCCCCTTCAAGAAGAAAACCAAGACAAACCCACAGAGGACAGTGGAGCAATCAAGTGTGGCTCTGGCTTTTCTGTCTTGCTGAAGAAGGATGGCTCAGCTCTTAGCCTGAGTAGGCGGTGCCAGTGTCCCCATGCCTGTCCCATTCTGTGCAGCTGGTCTAGTGCTGAGCCAGGCCTGCCCAAGGAAGCAGGTAGATGGTGCTCTTCAACGCCACAAGTGAAAACATCACCAGGGCTGGGGAAAAAAAGAATCAAACAGAGCTGCAGAGCATCTCTGTGCCTGAAGCTGTGTGTGCAAAAAACCTGTCCCCCCAGGCCCCTGAAAGGAGTGTTCTTGTGCACCTTCCACCTCCCTGTGCTGATCTGGGCCCCCAGGACTGGGCAGCATGTGGTGAGCACCGTTGTCATAAGGGACAACGTCAAGTCAGGCCACGGATATAATGGGGGGAGGCTTAAGACCTGGGCTGACCTGGACGCTGGGCACGGTGTGCCGCTCGGTGTGATGTCAGGGGCTGCCGGGCTGGGCAGCACCGAGGGAGGCAAAGACGCAGCTCTCCCCGCGGGATGCTCGGTGCCGAGGGTGGGTGACCCCGCGCAGGCCCCCGGCGCAGCCGCCGCTCCCGGGCTATTCCCGCCGCTGCCGTCCCGCTCCGCAGGGGCGCAGCACCACCGCGTGGCCCCGCAGCCCCGCGCAGCGCCCGGCTGAGCCAGCCCGGGGCTTGGGGCTGTCACTCGTTAAAGTTCTTTGCAATTAAAATGCCTCATATCCGGGGCAGAGAGCCAGCGCCGGCCTGCCCGAGACCACCCTGAGCCTCCCGCCGGCTGAGCAGTCCCAGCTCGCTCAGCATTTCCTCGCAGGAGAGATGCTCCAGTCCCTCCATCATGAGTGTCCCTCCGCTGGTCTCTCTCCAGTATGCCCATGTCTCTCTTGTACTGGGCAGAACTGGATGCAGCACTCCAGGTGTGGCCTCACCAGTGCTGAGCAGAGGGGAAGTATCACAGCATTCCCCCCTAATGCACCCCAGGGCATTCGCCACCTTTGCTGCAAAGGCACGTTTCTGGCTCATGTTCAACTTGGGGTCCACCAGCATCCCCAGGGCCTTTGCTGCCAAGCTGCTTTCCAGGTGGGTGGCCCCCAGCATTTCCTAGTGTATGGGCTTGTTCCTGCCCAGGTGCAGGACTGTGCACTGCCCTGTGTAGAACTGCATGAGGTCCCTGTCATCCCATTTCTCCAACCTGTCCCTGAATGGCAGCACAACCCTCTGGCTTGTCAGCCACTCCTGTCTTGTATCAGTGGTGTGAGTGGGAAGGACACACACCTGCACAGGACACCCTCTGGCTAATTTAGGAACAGGTTGCCCAAAGAAGTGGTAAATGCTCCATCTCTGGCAGTGTTCAAGGCCAGGTTGGACAGAGCCTTGGACGACATGGTCTAGTGTGAGGTGTTCCTGCCCATGGCAGGAGGTTGGAACTAGATGATCTTAAGGTCCTTTCCAACCCTAATTATTCTATGATTCTATGATATCTAGCAGCCCTGGTGGCACACAACATATTCCTTGTTGTCTGGCTCAAAGATTAACAAGGTGAACTTGATCCTTGCACACTCCTGGTACTTGCTGTAGTTCTTCTCAGCACCTCCCTGTGGCCTCAGCTCCTGTGGCTTTTGGTCCCTTGGCCTCAGGTGCCAACACCACTTCCTGTTGAGAGAGACCAAAGCTGCAGGAAGCAGGTCTCATTGTTAGCATTCCCATGCTGGATTTTACAAGGCAGTATAAGTCAGTCCAGCTGTGCCTGCCAGGGGTTACATACAGAAAGAGGCTGCTGTAGTATGCCATCATGTCCCTGGGCTCTACGGCTTCATGCCAGCTGTCAATAGCTGCCAGGGACTCATGATGGCAATGTTTCTGTACCTGCCAAGGGCCAGCAGAGAGATATGGGAGCACTTGAAGTGACAGGAACTCAATAGATGCCACTCATCTGGTTGGATGGCAGGAGGCCATGCAGCCTGCCAAGGGGCTGCAACAAGCAGTGACAGTGCCTTGTGCACCAGCTCCATCGCACAGCTTTACTGCAGGTGCCCAGGGTAAGGGAAGTTCACTCCTACCTGCATCTACTGAAGGAGGAAGTCCATCTCATGGAGCGAATTGACTAGACAGGAAAGCGCATGACGTGACCCTGAGCTGCACAGCAAATTGAGAGGTTTCCCTCCTGACCTCAGCAGTGACACTTGTGTTTATGCCTGTGAGTCAAACGAGACCTGGGTGAACAGGCATATGATATGCCCTGGAAACCATGTTTTTCTAAGGCTGTCCAGCCCATGTCACCTGCAGGAGGCATGACTGCATCAAGCCTTTCAGCATCCCTCCTTCAGCAAGTTCTGGGCAGACAGAAGAGGTCGGTCCAAGCCAGAATAGAAGACATAGTTTAAAATTTGTCTTAATAATAATAAACCTTTGAAACAGTGTTTTTAAAACCTGGAGCTGGCCAGGAGAGTTGCACTGTATCAGATGGGCTAGCTGGCTCGGATGAGGCTCAGGCTCCCTAGACTGATCTGTTTGACCTGGTAACAGCTTATGAGAGCAGCTTAAAGCTGGGTTGAGGAGAATGTGCACCAAGCTGAGCTGCTTGGGCAGTGAGTACAAAGCTCAGGACAGACTACCGTAGTATGAGAAAAATGGGACTGCATACAAGTTCTGCCTTATAATCACGTTATGCTGAAATTCATGGCTTCCTATTCCCATCCACCAAGCAGTGCCAGGCAGTTTCCCACCAGCATCAGACACTTCTTGCACTTGCCTGGGTTTCGTGCATACCGCAGGTGCCTCTGCTGATGCTGATACCTGCTGTGGGGGGCAGCCTTGGATATCTTGCAGCCCTGATCTCATCCATGAGAACCTCTGCCCCATAGTTACCCCATGTGTGGCATGGTGGGAAAACAGGTCCAGCTAGGATCCCAGCTTTTAGTGGCACGAAAGATGACAAAAAACCCCAGAGGGTAATGGGTGTGAGTGTCTGCCCCCTGATCCCAGCTCATACCCACTGTCTTCCTCTCCAGTGCAAGGATGCAGCTGTACACATCCTGCTGCCCCGAGATGCCAGCTGATTGAACCCAATCCCACTGCACACTGCAATTAAACCTGGCTGAGCCCCTGTGATCAAGGCAAGGTTCCACATTGCTGTGTTTCAAAATCTGCTTGAGCACACATACCACAGCAGCACAACATGCCCTCTTCACTGCGTGGGGCTGTGCAAGACTGTCCCTGGGTTTTGAGGCTGCTTAGCCAATGCCAATGCCCTGCCACATCGGCACACTGCCAGCACTCCCACGCAGTGACAGGGCTGCTCCATCAGTACCCATACACACACGGATGTGAGCCACCCCTCAGCTTTGCAGAAGGATCAGAACATCCCCCCTGCCCCTCTCATGTCTGCACATCCCATCCTTTGGTGTGAGGCTGTGAAGGGAAGGGATGTCCATGGATTCACCACAACAGCATCCCCAGGCACCACACACATGTGCTCACATCACCCTCTGCACAGAGTCCATCGCACAAGCTGTCAATGAAACCTGGCACAGGCACAAAAAGCAGCACCTCTAGAGATGAACTTTCAGCTGGAAACATAAAATTAGTAGTTTTAGACAAAAGCCATGACATAACAAGCTGGTACAGAAGGATAACCATCTCCCCATGCAGCTCTGACTGCAGCACCTTGCATTCACACCTTCCTCCCTCCCCTGGACCCCAGTTACCCTGCTTTGTGCTGACCCAGCTGTGCTCAGAACAGCTCTGCAAAGACAGGGGCTGGGGCCCACAGGGGAAGCAGGGGTTTGAGGGTACCACCGAACTGCTCACATGTAGGAAAAGGAGAGAAGCAAAACCTTCTGTTTCTATCTCCCAAACAGAAAATGACACTAGAATTTTATGGGGAAACCTCCAACTTGAGCAAAAGTGTGTCTCTGAGGACTGGTTGTCTTCAGTCCTTTTGGCTCTAGGAAAAACCAGCCTGGCTCTCCTTCACAGCTCCGAGGTGTCCTCAGCCCTGCCTGGGCATGTCCCTCTGGTTAATGCCCTGCTGTGCTCTCCCCTGAACCATGAATCTGAGAGGTCAGGGGACCTGAGCTGTGCAGGTAAACCCCAGGTAGCCCCTGCAGAAGCTGCTGGTGATCAGCATTTGGCAATGCTGGCAAAGCAAGCATGGGTAAGGAACATAACGGACTGCCTGTCCTGTTCCAAGCAGCACTTCTATGGTGTCCAGAACACTGTGGGTGGACACACAGCACACATATCAGTGTTCTGCCAAACACCACAAAAAGACAGATCATGCAGCAACTGTGTCCCAGCTGAGCACCTTAGAGAGGGAGACATGAACACAGCTAAGAGGAAAAGGTGGGGAGAAAATGGGGATTAGCGAGGGCTGATAGACGTGACCTCTCCCTGGCAGAGGTCTGGGTCACAAGGGGTGTTGGCAGGTCCTGTTGCAACTAATTATGAAGTGCAGCTCAGGCAGTGATCAGCGAGCATCAGCTGTATCTGCAGCATCCAGGGAAGGTGATAGAACAGGTAGAGTGATGTGCTGGGGCAGGTCTTTTCAGGACACAGCCATCACATGCAGTGAGGTGTCCCAGGCAGCTCATCTGGAGATGGAACCAGCCCCCGCATCACCAAATCTGTCCCAACACGCTCCCTATTTGCTCTGGGACGACAGTAATTGGCTCCACTGCAGTCTGTGTCCACACCTCAGTGAAGACCCTGTGGGCTCATGGGGGATCCAAGGCACTTTCGGGAAGACAATTCTTCTAATGCTACCACCTGTACATTCCCACCCTTCTCCCCTATACCCTCTACCAGCACTACTGCTCTACACCCCAACAGCAGTGTCCTCGAGTTTGGGGAAAGAAGCTGGATCCAGGTCTTCATCTCCACAGAGAATGACTGCACACACAGGACATTTCCTGCAGGAGGTGTCCCACCTTCCTGGTCACTTCTCATTAAATGCTGGTGCCACGACACTGGCAGGTCTGGCAGGAGTCACCAAACCTGCCAAGGGCTTTGTTGATGACGGAAGTGCCAAGAGCCATCACCACATGGGTGGGAGGAAGCCACGGGCACCCACGGGACTGAGGCAGGCATCTGGCGAGCTGCCTGCTGGGCTGGCACGTGGCTGGGTAGGTCACCAGCTGAAGGGCCACACTGCAGAAAGGTGGAAGTCCAACCCCAGTGTCTGCCGTGGGAGCCGGACTGGGCACTGCTCGTGTGAGTGGCTGCCCCCAGCACAGCTACAGGGACCTCTGCTGATGTCTGGTCCCACTGGAAATGGCAGAGGGGTCCCCAAAAGGGTCACTTTGCAATGAGGCAGCTGCCAATGCACCCACCCCATGCAGAGCAGGCAGCTCCACCAAGGATGTCCCTGTGGTTGTGTATCCAGGGGCTACACTACCCTGACACATCTTCCCCCTTAGAGAGAGCTCACACTATAGGAGGTGTTTGGGCACGAGGATGGACCTCTTAGCTCAGATGTGAAATACAAGGCATGTAAGAACCTTGGATCCAAAAGCCTCATGACTCAGAACATGAAAGAGCAGCGGGAGAGCCCAAGGACATGACCAGTACCATGGGTCCCTGCAAGGAGCAGGGCGGTAGATTATTAGTGCTGGTGCTAGTCCTGTTTCTCCAAGAGGGACATATTCAACAAGGGACCTCCAGAAGCCCATGCCATCAACACTCCAGTGAGCCTGTAACAAAGCATCTAGAGACATGACCCACTGCCTGTATACAGAGAAATGCCCAGACAGCCATTGCCCCACCCATCTAACTTCTCTGACCTTAGATCTGGTGCTCCCTTATAGCTTAAACATGAGGCAATGTGCATGCTACAGCCTCCTCTCCCTAACTCCACTGACCTCAATTTCTGCCACTGCCTGGCAGCTAGCCCAGAGAAGGAGCCGTTCTCACAGCTGGTCTCCAACCCTTTCTGTTCTCCAGCACTTCTGTTAGCACATGGACCCAAGTGGTGTCCCCCAAGAGCATGTTTTGCCCACTTCCATCCATGTGGACCAGATCCAGGTGACAACACATTCCTCTGAAGACAAGAATACTCATCATGAGCTGTCTGGGGATCTGTTGAGCACTACAGGAAGATCCTGAGTCAACCCAAGAGCTGCCCAAGGCCAAGGAAGCCATGACCTGCTCTAAGGTATACATAAAATTAAAGACAGGGATGTGACGCAGCTCTCCTGACCCCCAACTTGTGGCAGCTGCTGGCAGGCAGTGTGGGTAGGTAGCATGAGGATCTGCTCCACACGTGAGTAGTATAACTGCATTTTAAGGCCATTAACAAACCATTAACCAGTGCCCAGAGACAATGCAGCACATGTCCTTGGGCTCTGTGACGCAGGCAGGAGCAGAGCAGCATCCCTGCAGCCTTCAGGTGCCACTGCTTGGAAATGACATACCCAAACCATCTCCACAGGTCTGGCTTTTGCTGTCTCACCACGGATGAGCCACCACCTCTTCAGATGACAAGGACACGAGATATCACTGCACCTGCCTTGTGCTTCCCAGAGAGGTGCAGGCCATGGTGACTCACGGAGCTACTTCAGAGATGAATCTTAGGAGTAGCTGAGCTGTGGGCAAGGATGCCTAGGTCTTCAGAGCTGAACATGATGCTCCAAAGCATGGCTGTCCTCTTAGCTGTGACCCACACAGGCACTTGTAGAGACTGGCTACATGCCCCCCACCCCTGAGGTCACCAATGTCCCTTGAGGGTGGGCAATGCTTAGCCAGGGTGGCAGATGTAGACTGAAACAAACCAGACCAACCAAAGCCTCTGCTGAGACAGACAGAAACAAACAGCAGGGCAAGACCAGAGCTGTGCCTGCCCAGAGCACCCCGCATCTTTAATAGCCTTTCTTTCAAGAAAGAGGATCCTATGTAGGCGTTTAGTGTCTGTGCTGCCTTGCAGCAAGATCTTGCACAGCTTGACCCCAGGCTGAGTATCCAGCCAGCTGCCCCTCTTCGCTTTGCTTGAGGCAGTGGTAAGAGAGAAATGAATGCACAGTTTTCAGTTCAGCTTGAAGATGAACATCATCCAGCCCTGGTTGTTCATCTGCCTGCCCTGTAGTCTCCCCTACAAGCACTTTGGTATAATACAAATCCTTGCGTCTGCAAGAGGGTTTCTGGCAGGGCAGCCTCCCCAGGCTCCTCTCACTGATGCCAGAAATGTTAATTAGAGCACCACAGCCTCTCCAAACTCTGCTCTCACACAAGAGCACCTATTGATGAGCTAGAAAAAGGATTTACTACTCATTCTGATTATTCTCACAAGTTGTTTCTGAACTCATCCACCAGTTCCCCTTCAAGGTCTCTCCTTCGAGCACAGCTCCCTGTTTTGCAAAGCAACGCTGAAGAGCCTCCCTGACCCTGCAGGCAGTCTTGGCTCTCTTTGGGCTTTCTCATTTCCTCAGCCATGTGGCATGTCTGCCCCAAGCCTCCAATATCTCATCCTTCAGGCAAAGTCATCCTTTCTCTTCTTTGGGAAGATGCAAAGCACAATGATGTGTGGGAGCAGAGCCAGGACAGGGCGCAGCAGGGATGTGGGGTCTTTATACCTGAAGACTCCAGAACTCACCCGGGCATATCCCTGGGCCAGCCAGGAGGCAGGCCATCTGCTTGGAGCAGGGCTGGCTGGAAGTGCAAACTCTCTGTCCCAACAGAAAACTTCTTGGGACTCTACAGTTCACCTATTCTCAGCAAAACCCACCTGGATCCATGTCCCTCTCACCTCTTTCCTGCCACATAGGCACTCCCAGAGGGGTTTCTGCTCCCCATTTCTCACCCAGCTCTTCAGAGCTACATCTCTCCTTTCCTCCACCTCTGGGCAGCTCCCCTCCAACCACTTTCAACATCCAAGTTGCTGTTCAAAGGTGTTTCAAAACAAGCTGGGTGTATGACATCCGCCTCTGTCTACAGGGATATGCACTGGCCCTTGTTGTTTGCTTCAAACCTGTCACCTTTCCCTCTGGGAGAGGCAGAGGTCACACAGGCATGGGGATTTCAGCCCTGACACACCTATCTCAAGCTTTCTCCTCCTGCAGTCACATCTTGGGATGCAGTTCCCACCCATGCTCTTGTTATCAGTGCCCTGAAGTAGCTTGTCCTGGGTTCAGCAGTAGCAGTCATTTTTTCTCCTTCTTAGTAGCTGGTGCAGTGCTGTGGTTTTGACTTTCAGC
>JANHGB010046532.1:22438-40720 GCA_026283785.1 Coracopsis vasa | reverse complement strand
AAAGTTTATTGTTCTCCAGTATTTTTTCACATTTGACGTATTAAGCCTGGACAAAAGTCTGTTTGTGTGTGAGAACTACGAATGAATATGTTTCTTAACAAAAGCAATCAAGTTTACAGGATCTATTTATGTCCCACAAAGTACCACATCTTTCTCTCTAACTTTGATAGATCTCACCTATAGCCAAAGGTTAAGCTAGAAACTGAGCACTGCATAGTTTTCAACTCATCTTTTCTTTTGAATGAAGAGAGCTTTCAATACACCTCTCTGTAAAAAAACTGCCATTCTTCATTAGATATACAGGTACACGGAGGACATACATGGCTATTTTTAATATTGCAATGTTATCTTTAAAGTTACAAATCCTGACCAAATTTCCCATCGCAGTTCTCAAAAGCCTTGTATTATGCTTCAGACATCTTAAATTACATTAATGAAGGTTTTACGCAGTTGTCCTTCTGCAGCATTCCAGAACAGCACTTGTCCTTCAGCTCCATCTAATTTAAAAACTGCTTGTACGTGACAGGGACTCAGTTTGACAGAGGTGTCTTAAAAAATTCACAGCAAGCCTATTCCAGATAAGAGAAAGTGAGACTGACTTATCCTACTGAAGAAAGATAAAAACACTGAGGTCACAACTGGCATAACTTGAACAAATCACAGTCACAGAGTGAATGCAGTATCCTCCATGTAGAAAGATGTATTTATAACTTGGAGAAGTTTTTATGTTGGAAAAATTCCTTAATTTGCTTCTCTAGCTCTTCCAGGTAGGAGTGAGAGACAAAAGCAAACTGACCTAAGCTGAGGATGAAGAAAGGACCTCTTCTGGACAATCTCTACTGAACAGCCAACTCTTTATTTCCTATTTCTTACAATGAAGTAAAAACTGGAGCAGTGCTGCTCCTCTCTAAGCAGTAAGAGAGAGCAACCCACCTACTAATAATGAGTAAGCAGAACTCCATCCTTTGCCTTTGCCATAACTGGGCAAACTTTGTTACGTACCTGGACAAAATAATTGTAAGAAAACAGTTACCTGAATTAATATTTTTCAGCCTTTCTTTGTGTCATTCATTGATGCTTATAATATTTGAGGCTCCTGTATTAAAGAAACAAGCATACAGAGGCACATAGAAGGTAAAGAAGGAGCAGGCAATAGGAAGGGACAGGAAGCTGAAAAGGAGGCAAAAGGAAGGAACTGGGAGGGGGCAACAGGAGGAGAAGGGTGAGACAGCAGAAAACAGGAAGCAAAAGGAGAGGAGGAGGCAACAGGAAGAAAAAGGAAGGAGGAAGAGAAGACAGCAAGAGAAGCCAACAGGAGGCAAGCAAGAGGAGGAAGATGAGAAGGCATTTGGAGGCAAGAGGAAAAAGAGTTTGAAGAAAAGGAGGAGGAACTGGATCAGTAAGAGATTAGAAAAGAGGAAGAGAGAGAAGAACACAGGAAGGTGATAGATGAAAAGAATGAAGATTAACAAAATCAGGAGGAAGTGTTTAGCAAAAGAAGAAATAAAAGCTGGAAGAAAAAGAGGAGAAAAAGGGGGAAAAGGAATAGCAGAAGGAATAGGTGGAAGAAGAACAGGAAGACTAGGAGAAGTAGTTGTACTCAATATCTCAGGGGTCTTTTCCAACCTAAATGATTCTATGGTTCTATAATTTAAGCAAAGCTTCCTGCTGTGCCTCAAACAAGATGGACACCACTATAACTAACACTATGATTTTAACAGTTTCTTGCTCCAAGGTTCAGCCTCTTCCCTGCACCCAAGGCAGCTTGTTTAGAGCTCATCACATCTCGGCCCTTCTGCACGAAGATATTCCCATGGGCGCCGCTATGCCCGCACCGATGGCAAGGTGAGGCCGGGAGCAGGCGGGGAGACCGGGGCGCGCGCGCCGCGAGGAGAAGGCAGTTGTGGTGCCGGGCGGCAGGGCCGAGGAGGAGCGGGCTGTGGGAAGAGAGAGGGTAATAGGCCTGAGAGAGAGACCGGTGTAGTGCTAAGGGAGGCGGAGGCCTCGCATTTAACGCGCAGCGGGGAACTCTGTTGCCCGGGGTGTCCGGTGACGTTGCTGTAGCATCCGTCAGTGTCTTGGTGTCACGACTGCCGTCAGACCTGGTCCGCGGGAGAACCGTATGGGATTCTTGAGTCTGGTTTTAGCTTGTAGTTTGGGAAGGGTGTCTTGAAGCATCTGGTCTAAAGTACCGAAGTCCTGTAGGAAATGCTATTTGGACATACTGCGTTTAGCACTGAGATTTGCTGAAGCAAACAGCTGCATTTGCAGATAAGTTGGGTACAAACCATTGGGATTAAATAAGGAGAGCCTTTTCAGGCTGTCAGAAATACAAATACACTATTTATACCTACAAAGGGAGAATTTGGGTTTTGGATGTCCTAGTACAGGTGTCTTGCTGTACAGAATCTCCTGGGAAATGACAGCTAAGTAAATAGACTGAATTTTCAGGTGCCTTCCTGGGAATTTGATATTTTGACTTGTGTAGTTAATAACAAGTCAGGCTACTGTTCTAGGCCAGAAGGAATTGAGTGGAGTATTGGTCACCGTATGTTCTTTAGGCCAAGTTTTGACTCACACATACAGGAAATGCATAGTTATTTGAGGACAAACATTTGAAAAGTATGATTTGAGGCACTGGAACAGATAGCCCAAAGAAGTGGCAAATCCCTGTCAGTGTTCAAGGCCAGGTTGGAGAGAGGCTTGGGTGACAGTCTAGTGTGAGGCATCCCTGCCCACGGCAGGGGGGTTGGAGCTCCATGATCTTAAGGCCCTTTCCAGCCCTAACCATTCTATGATTCTATGTGGGATTTGGCTAGCAGCAGACGCCAGTTGTAATTTAAGCTTTCCTCAGAAAAATTAAGCTGCTTCAGATTGCATCGTAAGAGATCAGTTTGGTGAACAGAACAAAATTCCAAACTTTTTATTATCTTTAAAATACTTAAAATACTTAATTGTATAAAGAAACACAAAAACATTGCTGTTGAAAAGCACCGAACTGATGAATTACTTCATCTGTTAATGTAAACTCTGATGCTGTCTTGCTCAGAAACAAAGCTCATACAGTATTTTGCTTTCCCAGGTTTTTCAGTTCTTGAATGCAAAATGTGAATCTGCATTCCTTTCCAAGAGAAACCCCCGCCAAATCAACTGGACTGTCCTGTACAGGCGGAAACACAAGAAAGGACAGTCAGTAAGTATATACAGGCTAATGGTGCTCCATTAGACGTTTTCCACCAAAAGCTTTGGTTACTGGTCTGTTAAAATAGAGGTAACATGGTATGCTGGTCTTTAGCAGAGGCATGACCCTTATAACCAGGATGAATACTGGCCAGTAGTGATGAAAATATGAGTGCATTTACATGACTTTATAATGTGCTTTATGTTTGAAAGGTAACCTGTTCGGCAAGTGTTATGTATGTATTGTGTCACTTCTTTAAGGGGCTGCTTGGAACCACAGTAGGCTCAGTAGATCTTAACAATTGTATGAATGGTATATGTTTTAAAAAAATAGTTTTAGATGGGCGGGTAATGCTATTCAGTATGTAGACTTTCTGAAAGCTGGGAGTTGTAAGCTTCCTGAATGGTAATAGGGCATGGAGACCTGATCAGGGGGCAAAAGGGGGGGGAACTTTTCACATACCTTTCTTGAAAACTTTGGGCTATAACTTGGTAGGGGTCTGACCTGTGTAGTTGTCATTGCATGACAAGATTAATTAATAAGGCATGTAGCATGAGGTGTATTCAGTGCTCTTGCTCTCTTGTTTAAACTTGTATCACAAAAGAGCATTTAGAAAGGCTTACATATGTGTTACAAGTCAATGTTTTATACCAGTTTGTTTGGAGAAGGAAGCTTGATGCTCGATGGCTTTCACTGCTGGCCAGCACTGTGATGCCACTTGAAACAGGTGGGAAGTGTCTTCCTTTCAGAAGATTTCATCAAAGTAGACTTTACCCACCCACTCTTCTCCCTCCTTCCTCCCCATCCCCCATTTTATTTTTTTTTTTCTGGAAGTGACAGAAGTTTGAACTTCTGACATTTGTCCAAAATACTTTTTAAAATATACTTTGCAAAGGAGAATACATTGTTCTTTTTTAGCTCTTCATGTTCTTTGCCAAATCAAGAAATCTGTTATCTCCAAAGTAAGGAGTAAAATTCTTCTGTATACAGTTCTAGAATAGCTTCTGTCTTAATAGTAGCTTGTTTCTGTCTTTAGCCTTTTATTTAATGTCTTGTGATACTAATTGTCTTCATCTTCTGCCATTTTAGGAAGAGATACAAAAGAAGCGCACGCGTCGTGCTGTGAAGTTTCAGAGAGCCATCACTGGTGCATCTTTAGCTGAGATTATGGCTAAGCGAAATCAGAAGCCTGAAGTACGAAAGGCGCAGAGGGAACAAGCTATTAGGTGAGAAATCACAGATAAGTGGAGCTATCCCAGGCTTTTCAAAGACTATTAATGTTTTTCATACAAGAGCTGTACTGTAGATGAACTCCATGTTTTAGAACTTTTCTTGGGGCTTGTTTGTTTTTCAATAAATATATGTGGAGGTAATGCTGAGTAGTCTCAGCAAGAGATAGTAGCAGCAGAGAAGGGTCTCTTCTTGCCCTCTCACTTTTCGAAAACACCACTTTGGTCACATTTCTGCTGTCTCTGGAGTAGTCTCCCTAGAGGGTACTGAATGCAGAGGATAAACCTGATATAATGCATTTCTTGATCCTGGGGAGGTCATACAGTGCTGAGACAATGAAACAGTGACTGGCATACATGGACAGTTGTCATCTTCTTCTGTGCATTGACAGGGCTGCAAAAGAAGCCAAGAAAGCCAAGCAGGCAACCAAGAAAACTGCTGTTTCTGCTGCAAAGGTAAGATGCAATAGGTGGACTGAAATCATGAAACCAAACAGGCTGTGTTGTTACACAACAGTCTGGTGCAGCACTTAACTGGAAATGTCTATTTGTGTTTGGCAGAAGCATTTGTTCATCTGTTTTGACCTGGAAGCGCTTTGACCAAACTTTTGTACTACAGTTAAACATAGGCAAAACAGCTTAATAGAGTGAACTTTTTTTACAGAATAAGTAAATATTATAGCAAAAACAAAACAAAATTTACCATATGTGAGAGATTTTTGATAGCTAAAATCTTGTCTGGAAGTGTATAGGAACTTGGTAACAATATATTGATAAAAGCTAGCATCTATTTCATTCTTATTAATACATACCATATGTTGGCATTGTACATGCTGTAAGTTTAGTGGTATGTGTGTAAGCATCTGTTAACAGGATTATAATTTGATAGATTGTAATTCTAACCTGATCTGATTTAAACTGTTAAATTTCTGTCAAGAATCTTAAAATACACAGGGACACTTACAGGACTGCCGGTAAATTGCTTCTCTTTTTTTTTACTACAGGCTCCTACAAAGGCAGCACCGAAGCAGAAGATTGTGAAACCAGTGAAGGTTTCTGCTCCCCGTGTTGGTGGAAAGCGCTAATTTGCTAAACTGTTAGTTGTGCTGAATAAACATCTGACTAACGTTCATAAGTTGTACTATATTGTCTTCAACTGTGTGAGATATACTGAAGAGAATTCACGTGTGAAATACCCATGTCTGGTTTTGCAGACTGGAAAACATGTTGCCATAAACCACCTAGGGTTTAGACAATGTGCTGTATGAGCACACGTTTCTTAAGTCTTTCATGAATAACTCAGGTGGCAGGGAAGGTAGAGCTGATGTACGAGAAGCTGTTCTTGCCTGAAGGACAAAATGGCACATAAGTACAAGTTAATCTACATCTATGACAAATGGCATAAAAAGTGGTTTCTAAGAGCAGAAATGCCAACTAAAGGGGACATGAAGCAGTACCATCTGTGACTTGAAAAGGCTAACACATTTGTGAAACACATGTAGCAAGATGGTGGGGGTGGGTCAGAGAAGGACTAGGTTGAAAAAGGGGAATTGGTGGCTTCATAGACTGCATGGCTGTTACGTGCAAAGGTTCAGATGCAATTCCTGGGTCAGGAAGTAACAAAATGATTGCTTGCTGGAGGCTCTTGTCAGGAAGGTGATATCTGTGAAGGTAGAATGAGCTTCGAATGCAGCGGATGGTATATAGTTACTTCAAGCCCATTTAGGTTCATATTTGACTTTGTGAATGTAGATAGGGCTTGCCTTAGTAATTCCCCACCCCTAGGGGGAGTGGCTATTTCTTCCATTTTTCACATAAAGTATGTATCTCTGCTTTAGTATTTACACTAGTTAGTGTGCCCAGGCTTTGCTGTAGTTTTGACGCACAGTAATTACTGTGGTACAGCAGTGTCCTCCGACTTACTGGAAGCAAAGGGAAAACAAACTTCTATTTTTTGGATCAGCTACTTCTCAATTTATTGATGCACATCTTAGTGCCTCTTGGCTTTAAAGAGCTTTAAGGGCTTGCTTTGTTCTCTTCTTACAGTAGTCAAGAAAGCAGCTGACTGATTCATAGTTTTGCTTCCTGTACCTTTGGGCTTCAGAAACAATGGTTTTGGGTTATGGGTTATATTTTGAGTTATATCATACTTTGTTTTGGGTTTATTAATAAAATAGATCTGGGTCTGGATGAAGGTTGCAACCCATTCAAAATGGGCTGAGTTTGATTACATTAATGGCATTTGCACAATTACCTTCCAAACAACTATGCTTTTTGCTGTTTGAAAAAAAAAAAGGGTAGGAGCTACTCATGTTCAGAATTAAATTGAAAGCTTTTAAACTTTAAAATGGAGGAGGAAAGAAGGGAAGGAAAATTGCTCATTGTGGTATGGAAATTAATTTTTAATCATTTAAATAATTCTTAATAATTTAAAACTGAAGACTAAAAATACTGAAAGTTACCTATGCTGGTGACAATTACATAAAATCCTGGTTGTATCAGCATCTTGTATAAAACATGATACATGGCATGCATGCTTGCAAAAGTTTTCAGCTAAAAAGCTGAAAGGGAAGATGAGTTTTTACTAACGATCTTGAAGTACCATGAATGATATATAAGAATTCTCAGCTGTGACAAATTAATAAATCAGTATATGCTAATGCTTTGAGATTTGCAGGCTTTGGCTGTCTAATGTTACTGCACAGAAATACTCTTTAAGATTACTCTTCCTTGCTGTTCATGAGTTCTGACTGATACAGTGAGACAGAGTAAAGAGTAACAGCCCATGAGGTTACTCCTCTCACAAGCTATGCCTCAACTGAGTGAGACAGGCCATTGAGAGCAGGGCATTAACCTGGTGTAACTGCACGTTGTTCAGCTCAAACACAGATGTAATGCCATGAATTAACACTGAAATTAATAAAGTTGTTGTGTTTACCTAATGCAATGCAATTGATCCCCTATTAAATATTTATCACAAAAAACGGAACACAAATTTTTCAAAGATGCACATAATAATTAAGGTTGCAAAGGATCTCCAGAGGTCATCTGGTCCAACTTTTCTCAAAGCATGTCTATTTGGATCAGGTTGCTCAGCTGAGTATCCAGCTGAGCCATGAACAACTCCAAAGACAGAGGTTCCACAACCTCATAGGGCAGCCTGTTCTAGTATTTGACAATCACCACAGTTTAAAACTAAAGATAAAACCCCCTTAATTTCACATGTTCTAACCTGTGCCTGTTGACAACTGCTATGTAACTCTGACAAGAGTTTGCTTCCACCATCTCTGTAACTTCTGGTGATGTAGCTGTAGACAGCAGCAAGGTCCTCACAAAACCGTACTTTTTTAAGGCTGAAAAGGCCTGTCTCTCAGCCTCTCTTCATCCCTCGTGCTCTCATCCCTGACAGCCTTTGCAACCTTCTGCTGGAGTCGCTCCATCCAGTCAATATCTTTGTATTTGCGGGAGAATTGAAGTACTCCAGAAACCGTCTTGCAAGTACTAAGCACAGAGGAAAGGTCACTGCTGGCTACGCTCCTGGCTAGGAGCAGGCATCCTGCAACTCATGTCTCTCATTATGGGTGTAAAACAAAATCAGGTCGGAATTCGGACAAGAAAAAACAGCAGCTACTTTCAAAAGATTTTCTTTCTTCAGTTTTTACAAATCAAAAAGGAGCATACTCGATGCACTGAGATGTACTGCTGTGCCACTCTGCCCATGCTCATGCAGCTGCCACCGGTTGCGCTGCTCCTGAGAGGAGTGCTCATACTACAGTGTAAAATCACTCTTAATTTTCTCGTCTCTCGTACTCTCAACGCGATTTTGAACCTGCTTGTTTTGGAGCTAGCGCTATAGAAGTATTCATTTAATAGCCCCAGCTCCTGCTACCATGGCCGTGCCCGCTCTCACAAGCTTTGCCCAGCTCTAAAATGGCCGTCCCTAGTCTTCCACCCGGCCTTCTCCTTTTCCCGGTCCCAAGATGGCGGCTTCGTTCCCCCTACCAGCTGCTACTTCCCTGAGCTCCCGCCCCTTCCCATGCGCGCGGGCTTCTGACCTCATTTCCTCTTGTGCAGCAGCCATTTTGTCTTTCCGTTGCTGCTGCTGCCCGAGCTTATCGCTCCCACCTGCCGCCGCTGGCTGCGAAACTCCAGTTCCCCCCCAGGCCCGGCTCCCGCCAGACCGGCCTCTCCGCTCCCGGGCGAGGGGCCGGCGGAGGCGGGGGAGGCCCCTATCCTTCTTCCCTCGGCAGCGCATGCTCTCCCCTGTCTTGGGAGACGACCCGCGGAACCCCCGGCGAGCGCCGGCGCTTCTCTCCCTCCACAGGCCCGCCGCTTGTGACTGACCCGGGCGCGCCCTGTCACGCGCGGTGACGCTGCCCTGCAGCCACCTCCGCCCTCGGGGCGAGTGCTTGACCGTCCGGCAACCCGCCGAGAGCGCCCTGCCCTTGCCCGGCGGTCAGCGGGAAAACCGGCGCTGAGGCTGCCCCTTTCACTCCCTCGTCCCCGTTTCCCCCTGCCCCGCCATGTCCAGCGAGGAGAGCTACCTGGCCATACTGCGGTACCTAACCAACGAACGGGAGCCCTACGCGCCGGGCACGGAGGGCAACGCCAAGCGCAAGATCCGTAAGGCGGCCGCCTGCTATGTGGTGCGCGGCGGGACCTTGTACTACCAGCGGCGGCAGCGGGACCAGCAGCGCTTCACCGAGCTCGAGGTAGTGCTGCATGCCGAGCGCCGCGCCCGCCTCATACGCGCCGCGCACCTGGCGCCCGACGGCGCCCACCGCACCCGCCTGCAGACCTGGCAGGGGCTTTCGCAGAAGTACTGGTGGCGAGGTGAGCGGCGGGGGGAGTCCAGCAGAAGCCGGGAGAGGCGGCTGGTAGAGCCGGGGTTACTAGGCGCCGGGCTTGCGGAGAGGGATGTCTGCGTACGCTACCTAGGGAAAGCAGGAGGGGACTATCGCTGTTTGGTGTTTTGGAGCACCTCGTGTTCTGTAGGCTGCGACCTTGAGTCACTCCTGAACAGGCAGGCCTCGCCTCGCTGTATAAGTTACACCTTGGTCAGCACGTTGTCCTGTGGCTTCTTACTTAGCAGGGGTTTTTCGAGTATATGGAAGCATGGAGCATGGCTGCCCCCATTCAAGTGTTGCGGCCAGCCTGCTTAAGGTGGCAGTTTCTCAACTTGTGTGCATCTTATAGAGCGATAATCCATTCTATGTGACCTAGTTCATTCAGCTTTTAACCTCGTAATACCTTTTCCTGCTACTAGGTGGATGCTGTTCACATTTAAATAGCAGGGCAGCCAGTGGTGGTTTGTAGCCCTGGCTGTTGTTATATTTGTCACTTTCTTCCAATGAGAAGCTGAAAAGACAAGACTAATTCTCAGTTGTTTCCTGAGCTGTTAGAAATGGACATTATGGACAGCAACAATTCCCAACAAGTCTTTTGGCTGAGCTAATGACTTGATATCTGTATTCCCTCTGGATTTGATGTTCTGCTTTTAGTCTTGTGTATGCATTAAACAAATATCCTGCATGTTAGTTGCTCAGGGCCCAGTTTCTGTTTGTACTGCTTCTCTTGTTCTGCCTTTTTTTTTTCATCCATCAGTCAGCAAATCTGTAATTTCAGCTTTAATTTTCACTATCTTAATTTGGAAGCTTTTTGGTCTAGCTGCAGCCCATCTTTCCTGTACAGATCTCATTGACTTGAAAATCTTCAATGTGAAAAAGAATTTGGTTTCTCAAAGGCATCCATTCTGAATGGTGGCCTCCTTACCTTTATTTGGGTTCTTACTGTCTGCCTAGTATTGGGCTATTCTAGCATCTACTATTATCCTGTGCTGGAATGTGCCTAAATGGACCTCAGTATATCTTTTCATCAGAAGAGGGCATTCCATATTCTATATTTTTCATCTTGTGATCTTATTGGCTACTTTTGTTTGCACAACCTGTAGTCTCTTATTTCTCTTGCACTGAAAATACTAAAATTCATGGCCTGCTTTCAGTTCAAATGTTACATTTCTTACCTTTATCTCATATAAAACGCTGATTTGTCCTGCTGTTATAATACTCTTCTGCTACTAGTGGACAGCAGCTTTGACCCAGTTATCATCCTGAGATGGGTGCCAGTCTGTTGTGTCTGTCTGCTCTGTAATTGGGAAGCAATGGGCTGGAGTGTGACCCAGTGGCCAGAAAGGGTGTTGGATATGTAAAGACCAGAGATCTTCTGTCCTAAGAACTAGTCCCGGTTTCAGATAAAATCAAAGAAACATAAAAGTTTTTGAAATGGCCATGAATGTCTCTTGGGTTGGAATATCTTGCGTTGCCTGAAGTCTGCATTTTCCTGATCCTTATAGAGATATTTATGTAACAACAGTATATCTCATGCTTTGAAAAGATGTGAGCAGGGCAAGTTTACCTCTGTACATCAGCCAAGTTTTAGAGCTATGCTAGATTTTGAGCTATAGAGGCACGGCTGTTGTTATGTATGCTTTTATATTATCCTAGTGAAAAAAAAAAAGAATTTGGATTGAAAGCTGTACACTAAAAATGCTTTGGTACCTAGAAGAGGACCCTGAGCTTAAGAACTATTGGGTATCTAAAATTATTTAGTTTCTCCACCTAAAGTACTAGTGGGAAATTTATTTAAATCCTAAAATCATAAGCAAGTGATTTAAATTGGTGTAAATAATACATATAATTGTGTATAACACAGTTTGTTCTAATTTTACAAAAGCCTTTAGGTGAGCCTTCCAATTCTTGTCCCCTTCAGTAAGGACAAGCTGAGATACACTTGTGTAGGCTAAATGCAGGACTAGGTTACAGCTTTCATTGCCTTGGGATTCTTAGGGTGAATGTATAAATACAAGTATTTTTTGTAGCCTTAAAATTCTTTCTAAGAGTCTGCTTGATATAGTGATGTTTTAAGTGTTCTATCTCAAACTAATAATGGATTACAGTAGTGACATGCAATAACATACAGTGGTGTGAAAGAAGCAGAACTGGTAAAAAGTCAGAGAAGGAAAAGGGTAGGTGACTGATTTAGTTTTTCTCAGTAAGTGTGTAGTACTGTTTTGCTAATCACATATTTAATTTTATGTTTAAGGTAAACGAATGAAGACCAGAAGCTTAATTAAGCTCCATTAATTTTTCTTAGGTATTCTTAAGCAGGTTAAAGATTACATTAAAGAATGCAGCAAGTGCCAGGAAAGGCTAGATCGGTCTAGATCTCTGTCAGATCCTTCTGAAATGCTGGAGGAACTAGGACTGGATGCAAAATCTCAGGAAGACAGTAATGAAACAGATGATGAATTGAGTAATGCGGCGTCAATTCCAGCTACATCCCCAAAGCCTGTGAAGAAGAAGCCAATAGCAAAGCATGAACTTGTATTTGTAAGTATCATTGTTTACATCTGAATGTATGTAAGATGGCTGTTAATGCGTTCCTAGTCACATGCTTTTTTTCAATTGTTGTGATAATCTTGTAATAATAAGATGACATAAATTTTGCCAGAGATACTCAATATGTAGAAAAGGATTACTGGTATATATGAAATTAATTACAGTATGTCATCTTTGGAAAATAAAATCACCCTGACTTCTATTAATGCGTATAGGACCCAAGGGAAAATGAATGGCAAAAGTAAAAGTAGTAAAGCATCACATACAAGATTCTCACGGAATCTATATGTGTTCCTTCATAAATGATGCTATATTTATATATACAATTTCTGTTGATAACTGGGGGTTCATATACATGTAAAGATCTTTGAATCTAGAAACAATTTCAGATTGCAGCATTGAAAAATATGGTCAAAGAACTGTTTGAATATCCATATTTTCCCATTTTTCCAGTTGTTTTTTAACTCTGGAGGGAGGGAGGGTGAACCTTGATGCATTTAAAGAAAGAAAATAAGGGTAAAGTTAAGCTGTATATTATACAGGCTTGAAATGATTGTACGATTGCAGAAAATAATCCTTTTATGTGTTTCAGTGTGAATGCTTAAAAAGGCACAGTCCAAATGTAATTAAGTTCTCATAATGTTGTTTATGACAGGTTGACAGTAAGGGCCTTGTGAAGCAGTCATCTTCCAAACATTGTCTGTCAGTCTTAAACCAACTGAATCAGCAGAGGCTTTCCAATCAGTTCTGTGATGTGACTCTGCTGATTGAAGGAGAGGAGTACAAAGCTCACAAATCTGTCTTGGCAGCCAGCAGCGAGTACTTCCGAGAGCTCTTCATTGAAAAGGGAGCTGTCACTAGTCATGAAGCTGTAGTGGACCTGTCAGGTGAATTGTTGTGGGTTTTGAAGCTAGAAATCATAATATCCTAAGTAAGGTGTATGGTATTTGATTCAGTCTTTTTTTGAGTGTTCAAGACAGCCACATATTTTATCCTGCCTTTTTCTCTCTTTTAATCTCAAAGTATTTTGTGTGTGTTTTAATGGTAAAGCAGTTACTCTGGTTTTGCATAATCTGATCTTCCATGTTGGATGGACTTCGGGATTTCATCTTAAAATTTCTGAGAAGCTTTGGATTGATTTTTACCTTGTATGTTTCCTCCTTGTATAGTCACAAACATTAAAAAAGGGAACATAATCAAATGCATGAATACATCAAGAGGGCATCTTGACTAGCTTCTTGGAGAGCTGTTTAGCTGTATAAATACTAAATTGTTTTCTGTGTCTGTGAAACACTGTTATACATGTTTCTGCTTATTTCTCAGATCTTCTGGTACCTTCAAGAATAGGAGACCATCCTAAAATAAATGTTCTAAAAATAGCTTTGTAGTGATGAAGAATACTGTACAGAATATATGCCTACTGCGTTGCTTTTCCATTAGCTTCTTAACTGTGTCTGCATGAACAATAGACATGCATGAACAACAGATATCTAGTATGATTGTCCAGAAGGTCCTCAGAATTAAATATCTGATTTACAGTTTACAGAACTGTGGAAAATGATACCAAATGCTTGTTTTTAAGCATTTCTATCTATAAATCCATATCTTTATTTTTCTCATTAGCCACTTTCTTGTCTAATTTTTCTGCCACATCAGTTGTTACTTGAGTCTTGAGTACTTTCTGAACGTAGCATGTCCAGAAAGACTTAGGTTAAACTAGGGTTATATCGTGGCTCTCCCAGCATCTCAAAACACTCTTCTAGAGAATTTTATAGAACCTCCGTTCTACTTGTTGGAAAAGTTGTCTAGGCTTACTTCCACATAGAAAATACACAACGAGGATGCTTTTGTGTAAATTACTATTAAATGAGTCCCAGTGGAGAGGCTTCAATGTTGCTTGCAAGGGTGTTTCGCTCTGAATTTCATCTTAACCATATCAAAGATGAATTGTTGTATTCTTCATGGGATATTTTGATGTAATTCGGGGTCATCAGTGTTTGTTCTAATCTCTTGTTTTATTCCTTGTAGGGTTCTGCAAGTCCAGTTTCCTGCCTCTTTTGGAATTTGCTTATACTTCAGAACTAATCTTTGACTTCTGTAGTATGGCAGAAGTCGCCATGCTTGCCCGGCACCTCTTCATGTCAGAAGTCCTCGAAATCTGTGAAAATGTGCACAAACAGATGGAAGAGAAGCAAATTACAGTGTACCAAAAGGGAGATATTCAAACAGTAGAGTCAACGCAAAATTTAGCAGAGCACACTAAAGTTGAGATGCAGCCCATGGACGGTGCTGAGCAACCTGAGCTCGCAGCCAGTGAGGTGCCGGTAGCTGTCAACAGAGCTTCTTCCTCTGCTGGAACAGAGGAGGCAACAGCACCCCAGCCTGACCTCCTGTCCCCAGAGCCTGCAGAGACCACTCTGGATGATCTTCCAAAGCCTGTGAAGCAGTGTGAAACAACTGAAAATTATGTCAAGATACAGCTGCTGGAGAGCATTGCAAATAGCACCGTGTCTGTTGTAGAGGCAGAGCTATCGGCTGCGGAAGTCATGGACACACAAAGTCAAATGAAAATCGAGACAGATCAAAATGAAAATGGTAAAGCAAATGTGGACACAGCTTCTGAAGACTCCTCAGAAATACTCAAGCAGACATGTGGCAGTCAAAGTAAAGAACACAGCATCTCGGATTCACAACCAGAAAGCCAAGATGATACTTACAAAAGCAAGCTACGTCAGCGTTCTGTTAGTGAAGGGGGCTATATCAGATTGCATAAAGGAATTGAAAAGAAACTCCAAAATAGAAAGGCAAATCCTAAATCTGCAATACAGCAGGTATCCTATCTCTTTTCAGGCCTTTGTTTCAAGACCAGTCTGAAAGGACTTTGCTGTTTCCAAGCACTGTCTGGCAAATGTTTTTCTTTATTGAGCAATTAACATTACTAAAAAACTAAAGTAACTTCCAAGATGTGACAGTTTTGCAAAACAAGAAAGGCCCTAAAACAGACCAAACGTTGGCACCAAAATTCTTTCCATATTGAAGATCTTTAGAATGCTCAGTGACCTTAGCCCAGCTTGAGTATATTCCCACACCTCGGTTGGACAGAAGTTGTATCTTCTCCCTAAAATTCTTCAATGATTTGGGAATTTAATTCCTAGTTAGCATGTGTGTATGTCAGTTGTAGACAAATGTATTTGTCTGTTATAAAAATGAGACCTATTAGAAAAATAGACCTGTGAGTTCTAGTAAGACTTGAAAACAGAGCATTGGGGATGAAAAATTTGACATCCTAATTAGATCTTAAGACATAGTCATGAGTCACATTAATGTAGTCCTTTGGATTGTGGTCAGTTAAAAAAATGTTCAGAGAGCACTGATATTAGAAACTCTAGCACTTGGACATATTAAGTGTTTAGTAATTGAACTAGGGTTTTTCTGGGGGGGAAGAAGGGTGGGTTTGTTGTTATTTTGGGGTTTTTAAATTAAGTGGTGGTCTTTTCCCTTCAGGAGTTTTTTCCTTTTTGAGTGCCAGTGAGCAGCTGACATTATCTCACTGAGTATTAATACATCCACTTTTGTGACAGTACCTTTTGTCTTACTCACTGCATGTCAGCTAAATTTCTAAATCTGAAGTGTTAATTTCCAGGAGTGTTCTGTGAGACACTTGCATACTAGAGCCACTGGTCCCCACCAGGGGGATAGTTCTTTATCATTACAACACCCTTGTAAATAGAAATTGTAGCATTAGTCTACTTTCACAGATGGACAAGTTAACACTGAGATGTTAAAACGAGCACAAGCAAAATAGTTGAGCAACCTATATATGATGGTTGGAGAAGGACAAAGTTTTTTCCTGTTTTGGGAGAGGGAATGTCTACCTTAACCTCCTGTTAACTTACTTTGCAGTTTTTAAATCTGGCCCCTTGACAGATGAGGTCTGCAGACAGTGGCTGCCTATGGAAAAAAAGAAATGGATTTACATAATTTCTCAGAATTATGAACTCAGGACTAGGTTTCCGCTTTCCGAACTTATTTCATAGCTCTTAACATTTTTGTCTCATGTATCCCTCAACTCCCCCTCCATGGCACTGGATGTCATACAAGTACTGGGAAGGAAATGCTCTCAGTTTTGGTGCTGGGAGAATAAGAGGAAAGAGAGGCTGCAGGAAAAATGCTGCTAACTTTTGAATTACAGCAATTGCAGTTGGCATGGAGATATTTGGGATGAAATATGCTTTGTATGAACAGATTATTTTACAAGCTTTTACTAATCATCTAGTGAACAAAATCTATTCTTGTGGCTTCATAATATAGCAAGTTTGTATCAGTTTTCAGAGTAACAGCAAAATTAAACAAACAAAAAAAATAAGATGTTGTGCCTGTGTTAAGTTTCAGTTTGGTTTTGAGATACATGGAAGGGCTGAAGGGCTAGAATGTTTGCAAAAACTGTTAATTACCTCACTTGTTGAGAGAACAGGAAGAGGAAATGAGGATACTTGTACTTTTTTCCCTTGCCTTGTTCTCAGAAACCTGAAGGGAAGATACCTGATACAGGAAATTTCAGCCTGGTCACTTACAGTTTGACTTTTAAAGAAGTTGACAGCAAGTTTCTACAAAGGAAAGCAAGATTAACAGCTCCAGGTAGCACTGACAATACTGCCTAATAAAGAAACCCAGAAACCACTAGTAAAGCTGGGATGCCCTAAACTAAAAAGAACTTCTCTTAAATACTGCATTTTTCTTACAGATTCTTAATAACTCAGTTTTTGCTGGCTGGTAAAAATTAATTAGGCCACATTTTTTAATCTGATGACTTTTGTAGTAAAGCAGGTGTAAATGCTGAAAAGGGAAGCTTAGGAAAGGGTTGGAAAGATTTGATAGATAATATTGTGACAGATAGTACTTTGTAGTAAATCTGTTGCTTAGCTCTCACTTAGCAGTTACTCAGGGATGAATAGTTAGTTATCTGTGAACCAGTAGGTCATTGTCTGCCTATAATTATAATCAGTTTATGGTTTCAAAACAAGACCAACTTTTCACCCACCATGAGATCTGTCGTTCTGTGTGAACTTAAACAGGGTAACTTTCTAACAACTAAGTAAACTGTGCAAAACCAGATGCTGTTATAGTAACACACAGAAACATCAGCTTTCAGTACTAACTTGCAGAGAAAGTATGAAATACAGTGTAATAAAGTTCATTTAGGGGTTATGTTTTTCCAACTTAGGTTGCCATGAAGCTGGTACAAAGAGGGAAAAAAATGAAACAGCCCAAAAGAGACACCATGGAAAACAATGAAGTAGAAGCTCAGCACAGATGCTCAGAGTGTGGAATGGTGTTCCAGCGGCGCTATGCACTTATAATGCACACACTGAAACATGAAAGATCTAAAGATTATAAATGTCCAGTAAGTTGAAGGTTTCTTGTTTATAAACCTCCCTCTTTATGAAAATTCATTCAGTAACAATATTAGTAATTATTTTTCTTGTATTGTTTTGATACCTGTATTTATTTTCCTCACGGATTTTAGAGACGGATGTGGCCCTGATCTGCATGGGGTGGGGTAAAATGCGATGCAGCCACATGGCCTGACAGCACCATGTGATGTGGGAGTATGTTTGCTGCTCAAGACAGTGCTGGTGTGGGCATTACTTTTAACCTTACCAGTAAATATGCAACTGTGTTTAGATTAGCTTAGAAGTTAGCCTCACTGGGAAGCAATCAGTGGTTTTGTCAGTAGCCGTTACAAGTGTTAATTAACCTGAGATAAAATGTCTACTGGAGTCAGGTCATAGGCCTAGCTAATCATGTTAATATACTTATAATCTTTGAATACCTTTTTTAATAATTTTTGAATATTAAATGTGAAGTAAAGTTGTAATATTTTCTTCACAGTTGTGCAAGAAAGAATTCCAGTACGGTGCCTCACTGCGAGCACATCTTGTCCGGCACACTCGGAAGACTGAATTGAACACTGCAGCTTCCGGTGTAGAAGAGTCAGGCGCGTCTTCTGTGAAAAGGAGAACTAAACGGGAGTTTATATGTGATATATGTGGGAGAACTCTACCTAAGCTCTATTCTCTCAGAATACATATGCTCAAACATACAGGTGTAAAACCACATGCATGCAAGGTAAAGAGAAAGTCCTTTTACTCTCTGATCAGATTAGTAATGTTTTCTTGCTATTTTAGTATTGACACTGTGTCCTAAAATTTAGATTAATTTAGGTAACTTCAGAATGCATTCCTGATAAAAATTCTTGTAGTCCAAGAGTGAGAAAACTAGAATGAAATTGAATCAAGAAAGTTCATAATTCTGTATCTAGAAGAGTGTCTGCAAAATCTGGTGCAAAATCATAGGTTTGGCTGTCCTGGTTCCCAAGAAATACAGGATGTTTTGTCATGTTTAAACACCTATGTTTGTTTGGGGGTCTCAGCTGTAGGCCCCTGCTTATGCCTTAAGGCAAGTCCTCACAAAG
>JANHGB010046532.1:0-17099 GCA_026283785.1 Coracopsis vasa | reverse complement strand
TGCACATAGCTAAGAAAATATTCTTCAAACAGCAGAATGATTGGCCTGAATTTAACAAAAGGACCACTTTTGGAAATTGGCCAACTTCCTGATTTATAAGAAGCAGTAAACTATGTGATGTTTGGGGAAAATATGAAAACATTTGATAATTAAAAAAAAAAGGGTGTGCATTTTTACTTTAGATGTGAAGTATGATTTTTGAGTATTTGATTGTTCCAGCTGTGTTGGAAGTCTAGATACACTCTCATCTCAGGGAAAAAAAAATCACTTTTATGAAGCATGTGTCCTTTTAAGGAGCTGTTATGAATAAATCTAATAGCTGTCTCGCTATTGAAATAGAGATTTTGTGTTTGTTCCTAAACAGAGAGTGTCCTGTAATAGATACCTAGCCTAAGTCCACAGTAACTGTTATAGAGGAAAAGCCATCACTGAAATAGTTTGTCACCACTCACATGCCTCGTTAGATACTGCGGACCACAGAGCTCAGACCTGATAAGGGAGAATAAAATTATACAAATATCAGGTGCAGTATTTGAACATATGTGCTGTGGAGGAGGAGGGGAAAAAACTGTAGGTGGAAAAAACTAAAATAAGTGCTGGTGTTTGATGAGAGGTTGTAGAAACATTTCTAGTCATCCTTTGATTCTGTAAATCTAAGTGCCAAATTCCATGAAGTAAAACATGATTTCAGAAAGCCATCACTGGCAAAAAAATAACTAGAATTTCATTAAGTGGTATGCACTTAAAATAGGTGAGAAGCTGCACTAAAAAGAATTTTGAAGAGGGAAATTTTTTCGAAGTAAAAGGTTAGATTGAGCAGAGCACTTGCGGAAAGTTTTACCACTGAATGTAAGATTTTGTGCTTGCATTATATTGTAGCATAGAAATGGCAAACAGGATCTCCTGCTTACATGGAAAAAGTGAAAGGATTTCTTCTATCCTTTTACATTTCTGTTCTCTTGTTGCTTCTTATCAACACCCATGTTTTTATGAACTCCTGACAGTGGGCTTTTCTTTGCTTTCCCTTTGAGAGCAGGTGTGAAGCCATTTGAATGTCTCACCTGCGGAGTAGCCTGGGCGGATGCACGTTCGCTGAAGCGCCACGTGAGGACACATACCGGAGAGCGACCGTATGTCTGCCCAGTGTGCAATGAAGCTTACATAGATGCCAGGACGCTACGGAAGCACATGACCAAGTTTCATAGGGACTATGTACCCTGCAAAATCATGCTGGAAAAAGATACTCTTCAGTTTCATAACCAGGGGACACAGGTGGAGCACGCCATCAGCATTTTGGCAGCAGACATGCAGGAACGAGAAACCGAGATCAGTATTGGTGGTAGTGAGATTGAGACTGTGATAGTGACAGGAGAGACACTCGAAGCCATTGAAGCAGTTGCAGCTACCGATGAATGTACATCAGTCTCTACTCTTTCTGACCAAAGCATCATGCAGGTGGTAAATTATGTATTAGCACAACAGCAAGGACAGAAAATGGCTGAAGCTATGCAGGGCATCGAAACTGTAGAAGTGGAAGTGGCCCATGTTACAAAGACAGACTGAAATAGTGTATGAGAGCAAGAAGGGTGAGGTCTTATGATCTGTGAGAGCCAAGTATTTAACTGGTTATCCGAGGTTTACCATGAGGGCTGTTATCAAACGGTTAATCCCCAGTGCTGAACGTCTTGGTGATGACATACTGCACCATATATTATGGGAAAATGTTAAGATGCTTCAGTGTGAGCCAAGGCTCTGAAGGCTAGGATTTCTGCACTGGCCGTAAATGTAAAAATAAAAATAACATTTTCTGTGTCATGGAGTAAGTATAATGCTGAAACTTTTAAAAAATGAAAAAAAATTTAAAGAGCCTGCACTAAATACTAGAAATGCACAGTTACTGGTGGCTTTTTTTCTACTTCTGTTTTTACGTGCATTTCATCAAGTTTTGTGAGCATATTGCTTGTATTGGATGCTGTCTGTTTACTCCTCAAGACACGGGGACGGCAAACTGCTTCATGCAGTGTGAGCTTTATGCAACATACAGAAAATCCGAGGCTTTCCTTTGGGTAGATGCACCAGTGGCAGTGTGAATCCCAGTTTTGAAGGACTTACTTAAATTCCAGGTTGTGGGTGGCAGGTCCAAGGTTCAGTACGATGTTTTGCAGATAATGGCCAGGGGTCTACTGAAGCCTGAGGAAGTGGTTTTCTGGGACAGACTCTCAGTTTCCATTGACCAGAGGACAGCCCGCTGCAGCGACACTGCTTAGAGAAGTGAACTGCTTTTTATTTGTGAGTGAGGTGCTTACACTTCAGCCTCTGCACAACCATGTTCAGTTTAATGACACCTGGTTGCATAAACAAAATTATCACCTGCATTGTTGTAGGTATCCAGAGAATGCAATCTAATGATGGATGTTTCTGATTTTGCATTATATTTAATATAGAAACTTTCAAATTAAAAAGGTCTAATGGTTCCTACCTTGACTTCTTTGGTATACTTATATTCACATCTTGTATTGAAAGGAGGAGCCGTGCTAATTCCCAAATGGAACATGTAGCAATATCAGGATAGAGAACTATGAAAACGCTAATATGGGATAAAAATCAAATTTGTCTCAAAATTACCAATGTCCAGAAGACCTTATTTGCTGCTGCTGTAAGAAAATACTTCTAGGACAAGCTACCCAGTGCTACATCACATAGATGGAAAAATTCTCACTGGGTGTTCCTGTGAGTAAGCATGAATCACAGCCTTGCTTGGCCCAAGTTTAAATGCCCCTGATTTAATACCACAAACAGTGCACATCTAAATCTGTACAAGGTGTGTATTCCCTCATTGCTGGTTGCTTGGGTGTTTTAAGCAAGCAGCATATCTGTCAGGGTAACTGAAGGTGCTATGCACATGAACAAACAAGTGTATTTTTTAACTTGTTCTCAGTCTATAGTATTATCAGATGTTTTGCAACTTTGACAGCAGCAAGGTACCCAAGGAGCCAGAGGCCTATGATACTGCAGGATGAACATGTGTATAACTGTTCTACCCATGAAATGGATCCACTGAACAAAAGTGAAGCAAACCCTGTGAGGAAGCAACCACCTCATTTGAATTAGTATTTCTGCCTTTCATCTTATGTAATTATTTGAGTACCTGTCTACTAAGCTACAGAATGGACTGGACTTTTTATACTTTGCAAGCATGTAGATATGCACTTGTTGAAAACTTTTTAAGCAATATGCAGCTGGAGTTCCTGTCTGGAATCCAAATTAATCTGTAGATGACCATTTCAAAGGTCGCGGTCTTCCTGCAGAGAAGTAGTTATTTATGCATCCTGCAGCCCTCCTTGACAATTGTTCTTTTCTAATTATCTAATGGAGTAAAATTAAAATGATTACTTTAAAAATAAAATACAAATACTGGTAGCTCTGATTCTTGAATTTTTGTATGCACAAGAATCTGGAGATAACCATCCTGCTTAAATTAAACCACTGCCATTATGATGAAAACATTTAAAAGAGCACTAGATAAACTTCAAAGCTTACTTCAGTGTTTGTATCTTACAAATAATTATGTATTACTGAAGTGAGAAAATATTCAAGGAAAAATAGCTGTAAATAGTGCTGGAATGTTATGTGTATATTTACTGTGTTACCTTACAAAAGGAGTATTACTGGCTCCTTAATGGAATCTTTAGTGCATTTATTTATTTGCCCAACCTGTGGAAGAAGCTGAAGTGAATCTGAATTTCACAACATTGTTTACCTACTGTAAAAAAGCTTTTTTAACTGATGTGATGGCCTGCCATTTGACAACTATAATAACAATAACTAACCAAACAAATCACAACTAATCTTGTTGCCTAAGCAAGACTCAGCCAGGAATGTCAAAGCTGACTGTTGTGGCACCCCTTTCCTAGCATAGTGTGCCTTACCCTTTCAGAACAGCATGAGGTAAGTAGGGAGTGTCACTCTTCGCTTTGCTGTTCTCATGCGTGTGAAGTTGCCTTATGTTTTCCTTTGAACTTCAGCTCGTAAATTAAGATGTTCACTACTCTTCTGCAATCTCCCTGAAGTCAGGCTGCAAATACGCAATTAATATTATTTAGTTTGATTTAAAAAAAAATAAAGTTCATGAGAAGTGTCCATTAATAAAGTATTCCTGGTGAATTCCTGTACATAATGAATTTGATTTGTACATTCTGCTGTTTTTATTTAGTGTTAGATGTATAAAGTTATGGTTATTTCTGTCATTAAATAAATTGAGCTTTGCCATGAATTACTCTTTCAATCAATTTTTTTTAACAGGAAAAAAGTGTTGCAAAATTATTTACTTCTCAAGTATTTATATAGATAATGTCTGGTCTGAACAGTAACATAGTAACACCTACTTTTCAATTTTTGCTCAAGGCTCAAACCATTAACTTGTATGAGGAAAGGAAACCTGCTGCCCTCCTAAATTGTGTCAGACCATGGCTATAAAAGAACATGATGTTAACCAAACACATCCTGAAATCACTTTGGCTGCCAGACCTCTTGGTGCATGATGTAACCCTGCTACCCAGCTGTACCGAGTTTAGTTTGCTTCATGTTATTTCTCTTGGCTTGGGTTTCTGCTGAAGTCTGCCACCCCCAAGCAAGCATCATACAGCACTTGTCTCGGGATGGATATTTGAGCAGCCAGGAGCTGTGGCTAGAAGTTGTCCTCCAGCATCATTTTCCTGACTGAAAGATGAGCTGTACAGTTGCCTCCAGGCAGGGGAAGGAACAGTGTCCTGTGCTTTTCTGTTTGCTGTTAGAGCAACTTTAAGGCAAGGTCAGTGTTGCAGAAAAGCTGATAACTGTGGTAGCCATCCATGTTCAAATGGACATCAGCCTCCACTGTACAGAGTTGCAGGCACTGAACAGAGCAGTGTAGCATAAAGAGTAATTGCATCACTAGCACGGATCTTAGGCTGTGCTTTGTTTTTCTTACTCAGATGCTTGCTTAAGATGGTCCTGTTCACATGCAAAATTTAGGGCTGCAACAGGAAGATCTTGGGCTACAGCACATCTAAAAGCACTGAGTAAGTTTAATACTGATATTACTGTCTGTAAGGCAGGGCGCTTTACCCAAGACAAGAAATACTGCCCTCATCACAAAACTTCCTCATGCAGGTGCAAGATAAACCGTTGTTTTCTGAAAAGTCCTTTCAAAGTCACTCTGGACTTGTAAGCCTGCTTTCCACCAGCCCTGCAGCCTCTTGCCTTCTAAAAATGAAATGCTTCTGCTGGAGAACAGGTCTCTAGTAAAGACTTGGATTTGCTAGAACAGTGCTAAGTTCCCACCATGTGGTCAGCAGCAGCTGTAAGGCTAGCCCCTGTTATCAGATGTATACACACTTCCAGTGCTGTAGAAATTCATGGCTCTTCCTTTATGGTCCTATCTCTAGTTGGAAACAAAGTGGGGGGGGAAATTATCCGCACTTCCTTTTTTGCTGTCCTTCAGCTGTAGTTGCATCCATGTTGAACAGTTGTTCAGTGGTAGGCTACATTACTTAAGCACCCAACCTTTTGAAACCCCTGGTTTTATTTAATTATACATTTCCCACTTAGCTTGGTTACCTCTCAATCCCAGGAACCAAATTTAAGAACTAAGTAAGTCACAAGCATAGCAAAGGCTTTTAAGACCTCACTATGTGCCACTGAACCAAAAAATCCATACTGTGATTGCTGGCTGTGAGTCACTGCCATGCTTCCCTGCTCCTCCTGGCCTAAAGAGTAGCTGTCATATACGTATGTGTACCACAAAAAGCACATGCTGCAGAGTTTCAGGGTTTGCTTTCATACCTAAACTTTGCTTGGACTCTTGCCACTCCAGTTTTAAATGGAAGTTCATAACCCAAAATGTAACACACTAAGCACAGAGTTCAAGTGTAAGTTTGTGCTTCATGCTTTTACTCCTATGGGTAAGGATGCATCTACCCTGAGGCAATGGCTCCACATTGTTAAACACAAGCAGCTCTCCTAATTAAGCACTACTTAGTTATTAAGATGCAAACAGATCAAAATTAGAGAACAGTAAGAGATCCATTTGTTAATAAAACCAGAAGAAACAAGGAAGGTGTTAACAGGATAAAGTAAAAAGTAAATTAATTGTCCAATTCTTACAGCATTCTAATATCTCTTGGCAGAGGAAATAAGACAAATTATGGTGATTTTAGAATGCAGCTTTCCCTTCTGTAGCTTAAGGGCAGAATTACTCAGCATTCCTCGGTTTGTAACCTTATAATGAATTAAAACAACCCAACCTCTTTGTGCAGAAAACCTTTTAAGGCTACTAACTACAAAGATAAAAAGCCTGTTGGAAATTCTATTGCTTTTCCAGATTTCTCATCTCATGGCAGCCTACAAAGAGTTCTAGTTACAACAGTGATTGCCTGTAGTTTAAAACCTGTTTGGTTCTTCAGAAAGCAGAAGCCATTATTTTCTTGAAAGCTGACGTGTCCTCTGTATCTCCTCACAAAGCTAGCTTTGGTAAAGCCACCCCCTGGGCAGAGTCATGTCAGTTCTGACAAAGGGTGCTCCACAAAGCTGGCAGAGGCGGAGATGAAGTACAACAGGCCTGAAGGCAGCTGTGGCTGCTGCTGTGCTGGTCACATTAGGACGTGCTAGTTGGTTATGTCAAAGTTGGCTGAATACCAATAGTATTCAGGTCATCTATGACAGGGGAGTAAGCCCATAAAATTATAATAGCATTCACCAGTTACTTTGCAGATAGGCTGGTTGGGGACTTCTTCCTGCTGATAAAATATTGACCTGGAGAATCTGCACAGTACACCCCCTACACTTTCAAATGAATGAAATGAGGTGTGCAAGGGGCTTCACCCAGGAGTGTCTGAAACACTGCCACTAGTGGCTGGCAGCACTGGTTTGGGGGCTATTTACTTATTTTAATATAGTTAGCATGAAATGAGTTTGGCTCTATTCGCATCCCAGCAGGCTCAAAAGCAGCCTAGCTACAGGGTAGCACAGAGAAGGTTACTGCCTAACTACTTATATCTTCATCTAATATCTTGGATGTTTTGCAAGCTGCTCAGGTGCTAAGCAAAGCTTTAGTGCTAAGAAAGCTAAGTCTTTTGAGGTAAACCTGCACAAGTTAAACGGACAGACATTTCAACCACTGCTAGATATACACACACCTTGCTGTGCTAAACAGGTAAAGGTCTCAGCAGATCTCCTGGAAGCACTTAAGACAGCTAAACCAACCAGCCTACCCTTAGGTTTATAATTTTTGAGTTTTCTTATAAAAAAAAAAAAAAAAAAAAAAGAAATAACACACACATGACTATCTTCATGCAAAACCCACGGTTACTATAACAAAAGCCTGAAACTTCAAGTGAAGTTCTAGCTAACATGTGCCTTGATGATGCTTTTCCAATCAGTTCTTTCCTGCAAGCATCGGACATTAAACACCAGCAGACATCCTTGTAGCTACAAGATAAGCTTGTGAGACACTTGGTCCTGAGTGGACTGAGGCCATCCTGATAGATTTTCTTCACGAAGCACTGAGGAACAGAACTCACACACTGAGTGAGACAGGATCTCTATCGAGATGTAGAAACTGCCACAGTCTCTCACAAAGTCTAGGGTTATTTATTGACCATGGACAGTAAGCAAGATAAATGCAACTTTTGCTCTCTCACTTGCCCGGAAGGCATTTCCTAGCATGTCTGCTGCTCTGTCTAGCAACTTCATAAAGGATTCTGAAGTACCAGGAAATTATGTTAACAGGAACGTCTACTTTAGCCAAAGATGTGGAAGATGGTGACAGCAGGTTGACTAAGAAAGAACAGATCTCAGTCCTCCTCTTATTCTTACTCAAAGTTCCATTTTGCTTTTTCCTAACGCAAGTGACCAAGACAGCATCAAGTAACTACTAAGGAGCAAGACAGTTATTCACTGTGAATTACCACTATCTTAAAGGGATTTATTTTGACAAAAATAACCACAGGTGATGAAAAGAAGTGAAAAGTAAATGCTTCATTTTGCCTTGCCTAGTTCCAATAATGCCCAAATCAGTTTCAGAAGTCCTGAAAGTCAGTTTTGAGAGTGTGTTTTAGTTTTGTTTTAAATAAACCAAAGATTTCTGCTATGAAAAAAAAAAAGTATACATTTTTAAGTTACATTTATAACAAGGCTTTAAAAGAAAATAGTTACAGGTATTCAACTGCGTCAGACTTCAAAAGAAAAAAGATTACACATACAATACAAAAATACAAAAAAAATATTTTTTAGAACTTACAAACTCAAAAGTCTATATGGTCAGAGCTTTCCTAAAATAATAATACTAAAAGTAAAAAAAAATACACTTCAAGATGCACTTTCCTTTCTGCACTTGCAGGTTCAACTTTAGCATGATGAAAGTTTTTAGAGGGAGGATGAAAGCAATTAACATATTGAATTCCATGACCAGTTCCAGGCTGGAATTAATTTAGTAGTTGACACTATCAGCTATTTGTGTTAAAAAAGAACAGTATTCTTGTTTGGTGTTACTGCTGTTGATAACTTTCCGTTTAACTCGTTCTGCTTGTAAAATGTTTTAAAAATATACAATCTAAATTCGACTGAAATTTATACATTTGTTACTAGGTTTGAAGTCCTACAGCACCATTCTGCAGTATGACAGCTAGGAAATTAAACTGAGCAAACTAATGTCATCGTTGACAATTGCAACAAAATGCAGGTGGGTAGGAAAAGGCTGAGCTTCAGTTCTGAAGCTGACTCTTGTTAGAAGCATTAGGACTGCAAATACAGTAATGTTCTCTAACCTGATAGTGTCCACTGTGGTCACCAGCATCAAGGCATTTTCTTTCAAATGGCAAGACACGGAAAGTGCATCTTTTCATTTTTTCATACTTAAGCAGTGAGTTACCGATTTTTGGTGTGGCTTTTATTCCTTCTAGGCATTTTAAAGAAAGAAAGAAAAATATTTCAACCAAATGTGCAGCTTAATGTACATTAGCTTGTCTTTTTGGTGGTGGCTTTTGTGTACCACAAGGAAATGCTAACAAGCACTACTTGAGGCTAACGATTTAAGAGGAGCACACTGAAAATACTGATTTACCTTTGTAGTGAATATTCTTTACAGACTGGATCTAATATACAGACAAGGCCCATATCCTGAGGATGAAACAGGCCACAGAAGGTTACATATCCTACATGAAGTATTAAAATTAGAGCTAAGTTACCGGAGCCACTCGGAGCAACATAATGCCTAGTTTGCAGAGACATAACAAAAGGTGACTGCAGGGAGGAAAAAAATCCAGGTTCTATTTCCTGCATAAGATTATATTCAAATTAATAGTCCACTAACACTTCTAGCACAAGACAATGCTGACTCTCTTTAGAAGTATTGCAAAGAGTCAACTGCTTCTCCTGTTACAAAGAGGGTGCCAGAAGTGAGAATGCAAAAGGATTCAATGCTAACCTGATTAAAGAGACAGTAACCTTTTTCATCCACTTTAACTACTCATTGGCTAAAACCAGAAAAATAGAATAAAAAAAAATTTAAAAAAAAAATCTTAAAAAGGTACCACTCCAGTTTCTTTATTATCTGTAACCTTTTGAAACTAATCACAAGGAACTACAAAATTAGCAAATGCCTTGAAATCTGTATACAAAACATAAATTACCTCTAATTTCAAACTCATTTATTAGTGTACCACTCAAACTCTTAAAAAAGTGGCTTCAAAGATAGTCTTATAACATTCTTAAAAAAGGAAACTGCTCCTTTAACGTTACACCCACCCCTCCCCCCAAACACCCAACTCTCAATCCACATCATTTAGTTATTTTCTTGGTCATGGACATTTCCAAGATGAGATTTTATATTTCGTTCCCATAGCTTCTGGTTGTCAGAAAACCCATGCTTTCCTTTGTTGAAGGAATTTGGTCCTGCTGAGGTTGGTGTATCCCTGTAGAAAGTAAACCAAGATCAGCTAAGAAAGTCAGCTCAACTATAGTAGTTAGCGCAACACGATGCTGAAACCACCAATTTCAGGTCCAACCTGCCACCAGAAACTACCATGCATTTCTTTCCCTTACATCAGGAGTCCTCTCTATTAGCACCTCTAATTTGGCCACAGAACTGATCTTTATGTGGCACATCAAGACAGAGCAAAGAGATAGGGCAGAAGAGGAGGTGGGAGGGGCAATAACTGCTGCTGGTTCTGAAGGATTTGTTGCAAGCAGTACAAAATTAAGGATCCAAATTTGCTCCCGGGGAATAAAAATCCCACTGAACAGCAGTGAACCTCCAGGGGACTGACTTTAAAAGCAGTCTGTCATGATAAACACCTTTAAAATATACATGCTCAAAATTCATCCCTAACTTAAGTGAAGCCTCCTCTGAAAATACCACAAATTTGAGACGGTATAGGGGCAATCCTAAAATAAACAGGGACAAGCAGAAGAATTATATTGATTTGTGTTAAAAGCAAACAAGTTATTCTTTGTCTCTCTGAAAGAGATGATTCTCCGCTTCCCCTTGCACAGAAGTTTAAAAATCTGACCAGACTATCCTACTTCAAGGCAATTTATAAAATGGACAACTAGAAGGAGACAAAGTTTAGCAGCAAGCAGGAACTCCCACCCATTACCTTTCCAAGAAGAACACGAGCTTCTATTTAATATAGAATCAATCTCCTCCTCAAAAAGAAGGCAAAGAGAATTCAAAGGGCAAATGTAAATGTGCTACTTTAACCTACAGTGGAAACATCTGAAAATAACTGTATTAACATTTTCTTGCTTCTGGAGAAAAACTTTTTGATCTTAGTCTACCTTCCTATATTTCTAAGCCATCTGCAAGATCTGACCCATGATGCAGGAGGTATTTTCATGCACTCATCCTTCCCCAAAACCACAGTTAAAAGCTGACCTACCTTCCAATATTCTTCATACGCATCTTAGCTTCTGGAGGCATTTCTTCAGGTTCACTCTACAGAGAGAAAGGAGGTTAGAGTGTGGCTGGGCACTACCTTTTGAACATTTCAAATGCCTGACAAAATAAAGTAGAGAGTACAGCCCTACAGAAAAGCAAAATGACTTAGGACAAAACAGAGGTTTGACATAAAGAAATACAAGTTCCTTTGCTCACCTCTATGTCAGAAAGATCAGTAACATGACAATAAAATATTTAGCATAACAGAAAAAGCATAACTTTTCTTCACCCCCTTTTATTAAGTCCAGAGAAAGCAACCATTAATTCAAATTACGTGAGCATCGCATCTTCAGGGAAAAGTTATCAGCACTTTAATGATTTCTTGGGCCAAAGCAGAGCTACAAAGTTGTACATTCTTAAAGAGAAACACAGGAGATGTTTCTGGGTTGAAAATCCCCGACACGTATGTAAAGAACCTTAAATGACCCACTCTCTCTGACTAACTCTAACCCACACCAATGATACTTCAATTTGTGTTATCACTGGTTTATTACTCACATCTTCATCTTCATTGAAAGCTGCTGCTACGGAAAGGGTTTTTGGAGCAAGGGTTGGAACAGGCTCTTTAGGCTTCTGAAAAAAAAACAAGTGCAAAGGTAAAGTAAGTCTACTAACTCAAAAAAGCTACCCTTGATATTTTGGTAAAATGAAGCCAACACCTTCACTGAAATACTCAATGGTGGGGGGAGGGGAAGTGTTTTTGTTATAGAAACAAGCAGATAACATAATATAGAAACAAGCAAATAACATTTTCTAATGAAAAAGGAAAACAGCTGCTATTTGTGAGAGACACTGTGAACAGCAGGCCGAGCCCTCTTATAACAAGTTCCCATAAGCAAGCCATGATTTTCTTGCACACTGCAGGGGTATGCAGCCATTGGGGCATGACATGAGCAATTAAATCAGAACCTGAGTCAGTTGTGGTATTCAAAATTTCACTATGTCACTGTTTCCATTATTCTTTTGGAGTATTCTTAACCATCAATGCCAGGAAGATAAATATTTTCTTGTCTTTTAACAAGATAACAGCTTTCCTGCTTAAAACAATTCAATGTCAGTGGCTCAGAGAAGGCAGCTTTGTCCATTTTTCTGATGTCTGAGCTGACCCGTTTGCACTCAGACCCCTGAATGTGCCAGTCTGCAGCTCCCTCCCATCTCAAAGTAACAGAACATTCTCTTCATTTTCTGCAGATCTCTAAAATGCTGGCATTGCAGGTGCAAGCCTTTCATAATTATAGTTTGAATTTCATCCAGACAAGTATCTATAACATCCATCACAGTGCTATGTGGGAAGCGTAAATTAACTGTACTGAACAGAGAGGTAGCATCTGACTTGTCCTTGCCCAAGCTAGCAGAGGACTACTTCGACAGTAAAGACACGCATCAGATTCATACCTGAACAAGTGCAAGGATATCTTATACAGGACAGTAAAGGGAATCAGAATTCTTAGAAACCTATGTAACAAAGCCTCATCTCTTGCATATAGTATAAATGAATCACACTAACCTTGTAAAGAACAGGCAAAGTCATGAAACATAAACTATACCTCCCCATGCTAAATAAGATCTTTGGAGAGGAAGATGGCTTATTAAACCACCTAGGAAAGTACTAGCTTTCCTGTAGCTTTAAGCAGGCTATGCAATAAAGCTCCCAGCACTCATTTCAAAGTAGCCAGAATAGTTTAACAAGCCTGCTCATTTCCCACAGGAAATTATTCCAGACCTATCAAATCTCATTACAAGATTATTCTGTATGGTCAAAGATCTACAGTTTATTTCAATCAAGTCTTATGCATCCTGATACAAATGACCTGGTATTAATTACCTTGAAGTACTTACACATGCATGACCAGCTGGCCCTGCAATGCTTTCTTAAACGTTACCCAAGTTACCCTCAAGTAATTCAAGGTTTTCCTTCTGCAAGGAAGCATCCTCAAAGTATTTCCCGTTTTGCCTCAGTTTCACTAAAATTAAAAGCCCTCAGACAACTTACATTTGCTCCTAGTTTGATGGATATTGCAGATGCCTTCTTTGTTGTCTGACTGCCTATGGAAAATCCAAACTTGGACATTTTGGCAGGAGCAGGCTTTGTGGTGAAGTCTTCAGCTTCTTCATTAGCTGCCCGTTTCTCTGCGCTGCGACTCGAACTTTCTCCTCCATTACTGGAAGAAACAGTCTTAGTTTTCACAGGTTTTTCTGCCTCTTCTTCAGGTCCTGGTGAAGTCGAAACAACTTACCAAGATGAGCTATTTTTACTGAGCAGATTGATGGGAGCAGCAACCTCAAAAAGCATTATACTTTGAGTGCAATAGGTAAGGTGTTTTTAGCGACAGCAGTTTCCACCAATGTACATCTAGTGGACAGCAAAACACAAAGAGAAGAAGAAACTGCAAGCACTCCACTACTTGTAAAGAACTTCTTGTGTATGAGCCAGGAAAACAATCTTGAAGCACCATCTCTTTATTTAGTATGGAAGTCAAAGTTCATGTAGTAAATTAAATGTAGATGACTAAATCTTTTTAGGGTTTAAGTTGCCATAGATAAGCTTTCATAATTGGAATCCCAATTCCAAATATAGAGTACATAATCTAAGTTACAATTAATTCTACTGAGTTTCTATAAAAACATGTCCATGCCAGTCTCTAGGCTTGTCTGGCACAACTCTAAAATCATGGAAGTGACTATAGTGAGGACGGATTTCTCAATCATATTTCAAGTCACTGCTTGTCCACATCTCATCTGTAATACATCTGCCAAGCTCTGTTTGAGGAAGGAATCAGCACTAGAAAAACATATATATAGATTTCCTCTTTTCTGGTTTTGTTTAAAGTCATGGAAAACACAGCAAGTGAAAAATGATCCACAGAGGAAAAAAAAAAAAAAAAAAAAATCACTCAAATCACATTTTCATGCCTATACACTTGGCTTCAGCTACACCAAGAGACAAAGGTGTCCCTGGTAAACTCATTCTGAACATAGCAAATGCTTCAGCAAGAATACATTTCTCTGCTGCTGCAATAAGCAAATCATTGCAGTAGCAGAAGGGGGGAAAATACAGTGGGGAATGGACAGGGAAGTGCTCATGCTATCAGTCTAATTAAAACTGGAGCTAGCACCAGTTCCTCATTGTACCAAGTGGAGAAGAGGACCCTCCATGCAGAGCAAACTCAGATCATCAGGGAAGAAAGCTCTTTGTGCTGCTTTCATAACAGCAAAACCCTATTTAGTAAGATAGAGCAGTAGGAGAGTAGCTAGTCTGAACTCAGGGTCAATAAGATTGTAGCTCTGAGAAAAAAAAAGGAAGCAAACAAGAGGAGAAAGAAAAACTTGGGACACCATCTATATATATTTTCCTGCTATTTCCCAAATAATAAGCAATGGAATACAACTTTTTTACCTCACTCTACCAGCTAGCAATGTAAGAAGTGATTTGAACAAAAACTGATTAGTCACCTTTGGAAACACAGTAGATCACAAAAAAACCCCCAACAAAACACAAAACCAAAACACCCAAAACCCAGCCTGCAATCAATTTTGCTATTAAAAAATGGTACTAATCTGCACCACTAGAAATTTGACACAGAAAATATAGATATAAAAGTGACAAACAAAGGAGGTAAGAGAAAAAAGCAAAATTTACACCAGTGACCTTGGGTACTGGTTGTTTTCTTAGCACAGTTTCCAAAACAGCAGTCTGCAGTCCATCAAATCACATTAAAAGAATATTCAATTGCAAGTCCAGCCTACAGCACTAGAGACTGTAAGGTGATCCAAGGGCAGGTAGACGATTCACTACTCTTAGAGGCATTGGGCCCGTGCGCCTAAAAGTCATCTTTTTCATAAGATACAAAATTTACAGCAGCCCATATCTCAGGGCACACTGTACCAGTGCAGGTCCCTATGCTAATGTTAGTTTGAAGCTAATTAAACTACAGCTTACTTGTTCTACTGCAAATTCCAGAATACTGCTAAGCACAAGATGAAGCCAAATACAACCCACCCACATCTGTTTTCTTACCAAAATAATAGATAGCTTCTCTTTCAAACCCAGCTCCTATCTCCACTGCATTCTGAATGTTATTTCTATCAGGCTCCACTTAGGACAAACTGTAGACTGCTGAGAAAAATACCTGCTGAAGGAGCTATAAAGGGCATAGGACACTTGGGGCAGGTGGGGAGAGAGCCATTGTGCTGTTCTATTTCTGCAGGGAACAGAAAAGCAGGCCTGTATTACCCATTAAACAGGTATCTCACATGCCAATGCATATGTATTTTCAAGACATTAAGGCTTCTTTATAATTTCCTAGAGATGTTAAGGAGGTGATACTTCACGTATGGAAAGCACCAGTACTATTTCAAAACTAGTCTGACTAGTGCTCTTTTTATGGATCATGGCAATAAGAAGCTGTCCTACTTCACAGATGAGTTTCAATAAAGGGGACAACTTTCACTGTCTAGGTGACTTAAGTGGCAAAGACTGACAGTGCCCCATGGAGTGTGACCACTGGTGGCAGAAGGAACAAACCAGCCACAACTAAGTTAACTTTGGCTTTTGCCAAGATCAGTGGGGTTTACGTTAAACACTCTAAATTGCTTTTCAAAATCATCAGGGACCAAGTATCCCTCCTTAGATCTAATGGACCAATATTCATTAAAACCATGCTCCAGCACACCAAACAGTGGACAAAGCAGTATGGATAACTGATATACTGATACTGTCCAGTTCCAGTACTAATAATAAAAAAAAAACCACACAAAAACCCCCATTAAAGCCAATAGAGAACCAAGAGTCAAGAAACTACAAAAAAATTTAGTATTATTGTTCATGTTTTAGGGATTATCAAGAATAACATTAACTGTTGAGCCTATCCTAATTGATTTACAAGCCTGTTTTAAGTTTCCAACAGATCAAATGCTCTCTCTGCCTACAGATATACTTAAAAACCCAAACCAAACAAAACCCAGAGAAGGACCATGAGGATGATCAGGGGGCTGAAGCATCTCCCATACAAAGACAGGCTGAGAAAACTGGTTCTGTTCAGCCTCATAGCAGCCTTCCAGTATCTGAAAGGGGCCTACAAGGATGCCGCAGAGAGACTCTTCATCACGGACCACAGCAATAGGATAAAAGGTAATGGGTTCAAACAGGGGAAGTTCAAACTTAGATATAAGGAAGAAGTTCTGCACTGTGAGGGTGGTGAGGCACTGGAACAGGTTACCCTGATCTTAAGGTCCCTTCCAGTCTTAAACATTCTAAAACAAAACAATAAAACAATAATAAAAAACCCCAAAACCCTTAATATTTGCAACTTAGATTTTAAGTTGGGGGAAGAAAGGAAAGAAACATTACTAAAAATTCCACGAGAACAGTCATACAGAAGTCATACAGAAGATGACAAGAATGTGCTGTCATAGTATAAATACTATAAAACCAAACAGAAAACGTGCACATTGCTGCCAAGCAAAAAAACTCAGGATGCTTAAAACGACACAGATAAGAAATATTCACCGTACCCATTTTGAAAAGGTACCACAGCTGCTAAAAGCTGGTCCTTAAGGCGTTGTTTTCATCCTTGCCAACAGCAATAACCAAATTTCTCTCAGTACACGGCATAAGTACTCCGTGTATCTTTATTTTATTTTTAATTTATTTTTCGGAAGGAAAGAAATAAGGCAAGGAGGAACTATCCCCTTTTCTAAAAAGATCCTGTAGGGCTGAGGCTAATCCTCAGGCCTGGGAGACGGCAGGGTCAATCCTCAGCTTCTCCCCCAGTGCAGCCCCCTGAGGCCGGGCCACCCCCTCTACCCGCTGTTGTACGGCCCAGGCATGCCCTGCCGGAAGCAGCATATCAAGATTCCCCCACCCGCGGGGAACCGGCCCAGGCTCCCGCCCACCCCGCAGCTACGCGGCGAGAGGCACTACATGTTCACCTCCTGCGGGCTGCGGCCGCTTCACCTTCTCCCCCTCAGCTCTGCCGTCCGCCATCTTCCCCGCCTCCCGCGCTGCGCATGCGCACTCGCACCACCGCGGCAGTCCCACTGCCCCCTCCCACCAGCCCTACCCTCCAGGGCGGGGGAGAGTGACACAGCCGGAAGTTGCGGTATTTCCGCCGGCAGAAAAAGT
>JANHGB010046527.1:0-62158 GCA_026283785.1 Coracopsis vasa | reverse complement strand
ACTGCCAGGGATGGAGCATTCACCACTTCTTTGGGCAACCTGTGCCAGTGCCTCACCACCCTCACAGTAAAGAACTTGTTTCTTTTATCTAACCTGAACTTATCCTGCTTCAGTTTGAACCCATTACTCCTTGTCCTATCATCACAGTCTCTGATGAAGACTCCCTCCCCAGCATCCTTGTAGGCCCCCTTCAGATACTGGAAGGCTGCTCTGAGGTCTCCATGCAGCTTCTCTTCTCCAAGCTGAACAGCCCAAATCTTCTCAGCTGCTGCAGAGTTGTAATGGGACTGCAAGCATCCAAGTAAGTTCCTTTCTTATGCTTTTTTCATGCACTCATAAGTACACATGGTGGACCTTTAGGGTGCTTCACGCCAGGCATGAGCACAGGTTTACATACTGTAATGGTTGTGTTCCTGTGTAAAGGGCACTTGTTCAACACTGAACTGCCACTGCAACACAAATACTGTAGGGAGCAGAGGAAGCATCCAAATAAACAGCAGGACTGAAATCAAAAGATACCAAACCAGTGCTATCAGATCCTGAGTGCTTCTCAAAACTGCCTTATTTAGGTAGAAGTTCCATTTTCTGATTGAAAATTGGTGCCAAGCTGATCCTAACAGAGCTAGCTGAGACCAACTGACCTGATCCTAGTCTTCTTTCTTTTAAGAACCAATTCAGCTCTTTGAAAAGTTCATTAAACACTGTACCATGCCAGGCATTCCCTGAAGTACAACAGACAAGGTGTAATCTCATGGAGCAACAGCAGGAAATGCCTCCTGTGGAATTACACATTGGGATGTTCTTGATGATGTTCTCTGATAGTGCCCTAGCACCTTCTGAATAGATTTTCCTATCAAAGAATTGCTAATATAAACATACTTTGGTTTACACTGCTCCTCAAAAATCAGTGTTCAACATCTAAACATCTATAAATCACACTGATCACAACTTCTGCAACTTCTCACCCATCTGGATTCCAAGTTGAGAATTCATAACACTTTCTCTGATTCTAGTTAAATTGCCAACTCTTTAACCAATGTAATGCTCCAGCTGACGAGCTGTTGAAGTTATTAAAAAGAGTGCTACGACAGCTTTAATAGGATTTTAGGGAGGAAAATGCCCAGCAGTTCACCACTCACAGCAGTCCTGTAGAGCAGAACTAGAATAAGTAGCCCTTCATCTGCAAACAAGATCGAGTGCATTTGTTTTAAAAATATTATGTCTAACTAAATTGTGTATTAACAAGAAAAAAGCCTTGTGATGCAGCCTGGGCAGGGACACGCAACTTTCTAAAACACAGCCACAAAAATCAGGAAATAAAACCTATGCTTCTACCTCTCCACACTAACATGATAGCTCACACATTGTGACCCAACATTGCTCCTGAAGACATCATTTTCTTCCTCAACTATTATTCTGATGTTGGAGTTGCTTGTACTGACAAAAGGTAAAATGCTGGAAGGTTGGGAGAAGAACATTACTTGTGGGGGAGGAACTGCAAGTATTGGAGTCATGATGTAATTTGGTTGATAAACACTAAATAATGTAATAATATCACTAAATAATACTAAATAATGTCAGCAATGACACTAAATAATTTCAGTAACATATGCTTCTGAGGATTAAACTGAAACAAGTGCATCATTTCTATATGAAGCCAGCAAACAGGAATCAAACTGAAGCGTGCACAGGCTAAAGTGAGAGCGTAGGTGAAGTATCTAACAACAGACTGCAGCCTGGCTTCTAACAGACCAAGACAAAAGCATAAAACCAGTGCTGAAATACTTCTATTGACCCTTCTTTTCATCTCTGAGACTGATTTCAGTCAGCTGAACCTAAATTTGTAACCTAAACAAGCAATTGTAGGTACTAGTACTTCTACATTTATTATTTGGATAGAACACATATCTTTAAATATAACCTGAGCTGGCCCTTTCTACCAAGTATGTACCGGTGAGATGCTATATGGATCATCCTGTCAAAATAAAAAAAAAATCCCTAAGAATTTGCTGTAATATACAAAAGAATTTGAAATGTCAGTTAAAGACCCCCCAAAATGCATTTTTTTCCATGAAACCCATGAATATTAATGCACAGCCATCAAAAATTCTGTCAAACATCCATTCTCAAACAATGAAGGAATAAAACCCAAAATCCCTAAAGCAGCTCTGGTTTTGGCTGTAGTTCTTGTGCTGCTCAATCATGACCAAACTCCTTATTGCAAATAAGAAGTGGGCTCCTCAGTCCGTAGTAAGCAGTGTGGTAATCCTAATGAGCAGTATCTTCTAAAGTAATTATACTCTTAGAATAATGATGTTAATAAAGACAACAAATAAGAGGACACCTGGGATAGTTCTCTCATGTGTCTGCTGAAATTCTGGTAAAAGCTTCTGGAATTCATACCAGCAGGCAGATGAATCAAAGCAAATCTTATTCCCCTGAAGTCTGATTCACTGTCAGTTGATGCAAATGAGCATTAGTTGAGTGAATACCTACGTGCAATTCAGCACTGGTGCCAAAATCACACATGATAAAACTTGTTTATGAATTTGCCTACATGGGTCATCACAAGAATATTTGCTGCTTCTTCATAAGAATAACACAATTATTAATCTCCCAGGAAAAGTTATCTATTGAAAGTTTTCTTCTAAACTATGATAGCTCATATACAGAATTTAATTCATTCCAATTTTCCTTATCCACACATGTCACCATTAGACAAAAGATCTAGCACCAAAGGTTTTTTGGGAAACACTGCAACTTATTAAGGTGAAAATCACATCAACCATTCACAGTTGCATCATCAAGAACATCTTTTATTCCTTTTGAACTCAAGTCCTCAGCTGCCTCAACCTTTCAGTTTGGCAGCCCTCTAAAGAAAAGTGATTTGGGGCTACCTTGACAGGCTCCAATTTTCCTTTAACCAGGCTTCAGGGAAGCCTCTTTCTTTTCAGTATTCTCTCAAACCTGCTCCAGAACACCCCAAATATGGATTGCCATCTTCCCTTCCTTTTTGTTTCTTTTTTTAAGAGTCAAAACCATGCCTCTCCAGTGTGGACATCGAGCACCATTTGCCCTGTGATCCCCCAAAGAAGCCGAAGCCACATGCTTTCTGCTTCCTGGGAATACACCTAATGCAACAGAGTTCTTAATATTCCAGAAATTCTCCTTATTGTTTGACTAGTCCAAAACTGTGCTTACAATTGCAACAAGATGCTTTGATAAGACTTAAAGCATATCAGAGGCAGAGGTGCTGCCTCTGTGCATGTGATCCTGTGCATCAGCAGCCACATGTTTGTTCTCTCTCATGCCAGAAGCAGCCCATGCATGCCATTCCTCAGGTCCTTCACTCCAGAGATAAAGTGATAGCAGTTCTGCTCCCACCCCATCACGTGAATCATGGGCTGACCCAGCTGCAGATGCTCTGCCTGCCCCTGACCTCCATTCACACCACTTACCCAAAGAAAACATACAAGAACCAGCAAGTCAGAGGCCTCCATCGCATTGTGCCCTACCCAAAAGATAAGGTGAGGAGACTGAGGCACCTCTTTGGCATGCTTCACCTAAGTGTGCTGCTGAAGTGGGAGCCAGCTCCCCCTGGGGTCCAGGTGGGGCTGTTCCGGGCCAATGGAGCAAGCGACAGCAGCTATGGGACACAGTGTCAGTATTAGACAAGGGCAAAAGCAAGACAACTGGTACAAAAGGGCAGGGTCGAGGGAGAGATGAACTAGATCTTCCTCCACACACAGAGCATTTGCACAGAGAACCAGTTCCCGCAGAGCCCAGATGGCCTGTGACAGTTTGTGACTTTGAAAACCCCGTGCAGATCTCTCTCTTTCTTGTCCCTCCCATCCTTTTGCTCTTCCACATACCCTCTCATCTTGGTGTGCCTGTGTATTCACAGTGACTGTGCAGCTCACATACCTAGAACCTCATTGCTTAGTCTTTTCAGCAGTAAAGTCTGGGGACTCTGAATTTACCTGGCAATAGCTGTGGCAGGAAGTAAGGGGTTAAGGATGGAGTTTGTTCCCTGTTCTAATTGCCCCATGTGCCACTGGCCTATTGACCACAACAGTGAACCTACCATGCCAAATCTTTAAAATTAGAAACATCTGAAATGCCTCTCACCTGCTCAATGTTTTTGGACAGTTTTACTATGTGACAAATAATCTTTCTTTACAGGTTCAGCAAAGCTTCTGAAAATAGTTTCAGAGCCCAGCTAAGATGAGGATATGCTATTAACCATGGCTATGACCCTGGCCCAACCCAACGCACAGGTCCTTTTGTCTCTGCCAGCTATGCAGAGCATAGCTGTATCTGTATGTGTATCTGTAGCAACAGCTACAGATTTTGTATTTGCCCATTTTAAGCACTTCCAAACGTTTCTATGTGAGTCTTGCCAACCTTCGAGTAAAGACCAGCTGCCAAAATGTATTGTACAATATACCAGCAGACCTCCTCCACACTGCTGCTATAATTAGGTGTTGGTTTTTTTATGTTGGCTTTAAAGCAGCTTGCAGAGAATATAATTTTCAGTTTGACTAAATAAAACATTCGGAGCACATCAGGTCCATCATTATATTTCAATCTGAGAAGAATGTGTTCAGTTTAAAAGAAAGCAAGCAGCAGAGTTGGTGGTAATTTATTTTACCTTTCACAGCTTCTGAAAGCCAAAACCCCAGAGTAACTACGGTTCACAGAGCATGCAGGAATTGGGGACCTCCTTCCAAAGTGAGCTTAGCATCCACATGTCCCTTTCAGGGCAGCACTTCACAGGTAGAAGCTCTGAAGCTCTTTTACCCTTCAAGCCTCTGGTGATACTTTCTTGACTTTTTTCCCAAGCCCATTTACTGAAACAAGTTTTCAGAAACAATGAGTAACCTTGAAAATACACACAAGAATCTGTCTCAAAGGGGCTATATGTTTTTATAAACATCTTAAAGTAGACCACAGCTACTCTGAACCTCAGCCTGATCCTACATAATACATCAGCACCTCCTGCCAGTTAGAGGGTTGTATTTTTATGCTGACAAATCTCCCTCTAATAATCTTCATATTTAACGAGACCATTTTCTCCTCCATTTCTTCAGTTTATTTTTCCTTTGGCATTAAAAAATCCCTTGAATCATGCTTCAGCTCTTCTGAACTATTCTTACTCTTTCAGTAGGCAAAGCAGACCATTAGTAACATACCAAGTAAAAGCCTGTTATTCCCCACTGCTTTCTTCTTGAGAGCAAGTGTGAATCCCTCCTAAGCCAAGACTCCCAATACCTCTGTGACCCACTCAAAAATGCAGCGTTAGTTATCAAGGCTATGTTGTAAGAAGATGTCATTTTGATCTCTCCTTGGATTCATTACATGCTTAGTCACTTCTTTCTGTCAGTAGTATTCCATACCCTCAATACTTGCATGTAGAAATCAAACAATTTTTATAACAGAGATTTTTTAACTGGAGCTGTGTCACAAATTACCCTACATTTTGTCTGCAGCCTGGTAATTGTGCTACATTTCTATTACTGCTCATGCAATTTACTTTTCAATTACAAGCTTTCTTCTGGGTGTAAAGACAAGAAATATTTGCTCACTGGTATCAACAAGGAGAGAAAAATGGTGCTGAGACTCTTCATCAGGGACTGTAACAATAGCACAAGGGTTGATGAATTAAAGTTAAACAAAAGAAGTTCAGGTTAGATCTAAGGAAGAAGTTACTTACTGGTTAGGTGGTGAGGCACTGGCACAGGTTGCCCAAAGAAGTGCTAAATGCTCCATCTCTGGCAGTGTTCAAGGCCAGGTTGGACAGAGCCTTGGGTGACATGGTTTAGTGTGAAGCATCCCTGCCCAAGGCAGGGGGTTGGAACTGGATGATCTTAAGGTCCTTTCCAACCCAAACCATTCAGTGATTCTATGACTCGTTCCATGGGTGAACACAGAGGACGTGCAGAGCACGAAAATAACAAGATTGGCATAATTCAGTACCCCATCCCTAGGACTTATGGTCTGAAGGCTGCATTCCCTGGGGAAACAGAGCACACGCTGCACAGACAGGGTGCCCTGGATCAGAGGAATAGATTAGTTTGCAAAATAACTATGGATTGAGCACTAAAGTTTTAATCAAGGTGCACTGAACCTAATGAGAAATTTCCTTTAATAATAAGAAAACTCAAATGCCTTAGTGTGTGGATGTGACTCCCCCACCTCACCATACACATGCATCGTGGCCAGTCCTTGTGCTCCATGACTTGTGGGCGACTCAGCACAATGTGGGGGCACCGTATGGAACAGGCACCAGAAGGAGGAGGCATGGGTCTCCTTGAGCTCAGAGCTCAAGGAGCTGTCACACCAGGATCAGCTGTTGTTTTCAAAGATGCTTAGGATTTAAATTACTTGATAATCTGCAGTTACCAAGCATGAAATCGCATCTCCACGCTTCAGCTACTACAAGGATTCCAGTCGGGTCCGGGTAGCAAATGCTGCAAAGGCAGGCATGGTTACCATCAGCTTCACATGCTGTTTACATGCCAAATTCACTCTTGTTAGCATTCCAGTGACTTTACTGTAGCTACACAGCACAAATTACTTAGGTTCAGTGAATTCCACAGATGCATGAAACAAAAAGGGGTTTTATGCAAATGATGACAATCATGCCCTGTGTCTGCTCTGAGCATTTTCCAAACCCAGGAGGCCAGGAAGACATAGCAAAGTCTGCAAAGAGTGTTGCTAAACACGCATGCAGCAGAACACCTTGCCAGCTTTCATTTGCCCACAGCTAGAGCAGCAAAGGGAGGCCTGGAAGCTCAAAGCAGGGAGGCAAGAGAGCCTGCTGGGGAATGGCTTCCTGCAGGCTGCCATTCCTGATCACTAATGGGGAGATGAATCACACGTCATCTCTTGCAGCAACACCTCATCCTCCCAGCTTCCCCGAGGACTCACCTGCTGCACCACAAGCATGGCAGGGAGAGGATGCATCCGCCCTCTGCCAGTCCCACTCCAAGGAGCACAGGGAGCTGCCATCCCCAAAAAGAGCAGGAGTCTTCTATTCTTCTTTAAAACAACACATAGATCCAATCTTATCTAGCAAAAAACAGCTTAACCAAGGCAAGGACAAATCACCTTACAGAGGCTGAGTACGTGCTTCTGCTTTTAAGAAGAAGGGAAGAACCATATCTGTTGTTACTACAAAATGCTTGTTTTGAATTACACTGAACTCAGTTACAGACACAGGGCTGGTGTCTGTGTCCACATGCCACTGGAAACAATCAAATAAGCAAACAAATCAACAAACCCCTGCTATTTTTTCACAGAATCACTGAATGGTTTGTGCTGGAAAGTACCTTAAGATCATCTGGTTACAATCCCCTGCCATGGACAGGGATGCCTCACACTAGACCATGTCACCCAAGGCTCTCTCCAACCTGGCCTTGAACACTGCCAGGGATGGAGCATTCACAACGTCCTTGGGCAACCTGTGGCAGTGCCTCACCACCCTCACCAGTAAGTAACTTCTTCCTTAGATCTAACCTGAACTTCTTTTGTTTAATTCATCAACCCTTGTGCTATCGTTACAGTCCCTGATGAATAGTCTCTCTTCAGCATCCTTGTAGGCCCCCTTCAGATACTGGAAGGCTGCTCTGAGGTCTCCATGCAGCTTCTCTTCTCCAGGCTGAACAGCCCCATCTTTGTCAGCCTGTCTTCATACAGGAGGTGCTCCAGCCGCCAGTCATCCTCGTGGCCTCCTCTGGACTTGCTCCAGCAGTTCCATGTCCTTCTCATGTTGAGGACACCAGAGTAGAGGAGAAAAAAATAAAAACCTCTCCTTTACTCCACATCCTCATTTTGCGTATTCAAGGTGAAGCAGAGGTAAGAGGTGAGCTGGGCTAAAGCAACTTAGACCTCTAACTTTATTGCTGTTTGCAGATTTAAATGAAGTCTGGAGACAGACTTCCTTTTGCATAAGGGCAGATTTGCTCTTCAACCTTTTATTCACAAAGTCACTCATTACCAAGCCTATCCTTTACATTCCGTAAAGTTATAAACCCCAGCAATCTAGAACTGAATCTTCACTTCTTGAAGTTAACAAGTCTATGGGTTGAAGCTACTGTTCCTGCCAATCTCCAAGGTGCTGTACTCACAGCTCATAGTACAGCTGCTCGACAGGAACATCTGCCATGGGGAACTGCCATATACTTTCTATTACTGGTTATCATTTCACGACAAGAGGGTTGGGGTTAAACATATGAGTAGCTATGCTCCATAGTAATTTATGTTTCTAAATGCCTAACAGTATGGTGCACAGTTAAATATTTTGAATGCCTGCACTTACTGTATGTGCACAGGTCATTAAAGTCATGTACTCTGGAGGAGACAAATGAGTAACTGCTGAAAGATCACATCAAAAGAAAAGAATTCTCAATCTTCCCAATGACAGCAGATGGAGTAAAGTGCTTCCGCAGATCCCTTTCATAAGCAGCTTGGTGCTGAGCAAGAGCTCAAATCGTGAAAACACATCAAAAGTAGTAAAACACATCCTCTGTCGAGGGCAGGCATTTAATCCTAACCCATTCTTCCCTCAACTTCCCAGCCTGAACTCATTCAGGATGGAGTGATATGGCAGCTGCAGTCTTTGTTCCCCACAGACACTGTGGCATTAAATCTATGGCACCAGTAACAGACAAAGAAGCAGTAGTATAAAAATAGAGTTGGTTCATATCTGCAATTAGTTCAAGTTTTAACTTTTGAAACCGTGTAAGAAATGAATTAACATTATGCCCTGAAATGAGGTGATCACAGCTTACGTGAGGTGTATTGCATGCTCCAAACCAGGCATAAGGTCAAACTGATCTCAACCTTTTGAAGCCAGAAGTACACAACATCAATGTCATCTATGAGCATTTCTCTATCCCACTACGTTATCAGGGACAACAGCATTTCAAAGCAGAGTAGCACCTCCAAAAATGGATTCCATCTTCACAGGTCCGGCTCTGATACTCTGAACCCCTAAACCAAAATGGGAACCAGGGGGGTTCCTGCTATGGCACTCAGTAAGAGCGGATCTGGAAGGTCTCATCAACACTTCAACTATTTCAAACTCAAACAGTAAATGCCATTATGCAGCATGGTTTGGCAAACTTCAAGCGACAATATTTAGGCAGGTTTGGTTTTTATTAGAACCACTCACATGGCACTGGCCCAAACCAATGTCTGAGTTTGGGTGCATTGTCACAGATTTGCACTGCAGCATCTCTGCGTTTGCAGAGATGCTTGAGGTGGAGCAAGCATGGACGGATGCAGCAGCGGCATCTTTTAGGATGACAGCACAAGGAACAGCCTTGGCTGTTTGGCCCTGAAACAAAGTTGGACTCTGCTTATCTTGACAGAAAGGAAGTAGGGACTGATAAAAAAGCAAAATGTATAATGCAGCTTTTCATGGATTTCCTCTCAGTATTAAAGGATTTAAGACATGGTGCTTGCCATCCGTGCTCAGATTCAGAGTTCTCACCCCTCACAAGACGAATGCTTCCCCCTTCCTCAAAGTAAAGTTTTTATTTCTGTGTTGAAACATATCCCAAATTGTAACTGTAAGAACAGATCAATTTCCTTGTGCTGACCACAGGAAGAGATGGACAACTGCAGTGAGATTGTTCAAACATCTTAATTGCAAACAGGATTCCATTGTATTCTCATTTATATAAGACAGCTCCCACTATATACCCCACTGTATAAAAACACCCATTAAGGATGGTGACCACCCAGAAGCAAAGAACTGAATTCCAAGAGGCTGTGGGAGGAACACAGCTTAGCTACACACGTGTTCTTATTTAGATAAGTCCTCAGAAAAATTAAATTGAGCTTTACGAAAATAAAATGAAATATTGATGTCAACAAAATGCAAATTTCTAGAACATCTGTGTTCGAGAAATATAATCATGCTAAATCAGAGCACTGGATTTAGCTACAATAATAGCAGTCAGATTTAAACAGAAAAGAGAACTGTATTTTTTTCCAAAGTGGAAAGTCCTATAAGACATGTTAGAGAAGTAAAAGGTACTGATTTTATGTAAACCATAACCACAGAGTAGCTTAGTCTGATCACATTACACCAATCTGTATGTGCATTACCATTACTGCAGTAAAGACAACACTCATCTGAGTGGGGGACAGTGATCATAGAATCATAGAATGGTTTGGGTTGGAAAGGACCTTAAGATCATCCAGTTCCAACCCCTCTGCCATCGGCAGTGACACTTCACACTAGACCATGTCACCCAAGGCTCTGCCCAACCTGGCCTTGAACACTGCCAGAGATGGAGCATTCACCACTTCTTTGAGCAAACTGTGCCAGTGCCTCACCACCCTCACAATAAAGAACTTGTTTCTTATATCTAATCTGAACTTATCCTGCTTCAGTTTGAACCCATTACTCCTTATCCTATCCCTACAGTCCCTGAAGAAGAGTCCCTCTCCAGCATACTTGTAGGCCCCCTTCAGATACTGGAAGGCTGCTATGAAGGCTGCCCTACTGTTTGAAGTGTGATGGTGTATTGAAAAGACCTCTTGTAGACAAATGTTTTTAGCATCTCATAGACACAAGTGACAAGATAAATACAGCTCATCCCTCTTCACAGGTAAAAGCAGTTACACATAATACCTATTCATCTGCAATAGCTATAAACTGATAGAAATCCATTGGCTCAAGTGCAGTGCTTTCAAATCATATACTACCTGAGAAAACCACCTTCAAGCTGGCCACAAGAGAGTAGAAAAATGGCACGTGCTGTTAGAAACTAAGGGGTGAACCCAGCTGGCCTATAATGAGAGACTGAAGCAGACACCAAGACCACATTTTTATTTCTGATTTGCTCCAGCATTTGTTTTAATTGCATAAAGCAAGCAGATGCCCACATGTCTGTCTATCAATCACTGGCAAACAATGAGAAGGAAAAAAAGCTTCCATCTGTATTTCCTATGTCGTTCGACTCCCTGCACTTGTCTGGAAGTGAGTTATCAGAGATACCTCTGTTTAACCTGTCATCACAGAAGCCAAGAACTTCTTATTCCTTAACTTTTTTATTATCAAAGGAGTGGGTAAAAACTCATCTAAGGCAGAGACAGGCTATGAATGTCTCATATTACAAATTAGGAGAAGAGAACACAGCCTGGCCTAATATTCCTAAGCCTTTTACCCAGCCTGTCATTATCTGACACAAAATACTGGAGACGAAGCTCCAGTGCTTTGAAAAGGTAGGAAATGAAAATGATCATATGGGTACATTCAGAAGGAACACACTAGTTTCTAGGCAGTGTTAGCGTGATAAATGCTGTGTATTCCCCAAGATTCTGGCAGAGTGGCTCAGCAATTCATAGCACACCGCAAGACGTAATAAAAGCAGATTTCGTTCACTCTTCAAGTGTTTATCTGGAATTACGTGGGGCTGCTCACCTTTGCCTCAGCATCCTTCCTCTTCCACTCAGCTCCTCTCCTTCATCAATCCCTCAGACATTTCTATCTTGCTTGCTTACATAGTAAGCCTGTCAACTGGTTAATCCAGCCCAGTGTGTCAAGAGCTCTGCTCATTTTGAGCATGGATTCTTCCTCTTGGCCACACAAACCCAAGTTTTAACAACACACAGCTCTCAAGAGCCCTGGCCCTTGATGGGGTGCCACAGAAATACAAACAAGAAATAAGACACCAGCATTATGGACCCCAAACAGAAACCCAGCCTGTGATGCTATCCAAACATTCATGCACTTGTCCCACATCAGCAGAAACGGCCTTCACCTACAAACCAGCACTGTCATGACAACACGTGGGATGCACATTGCTTTGCAGCAGTTCATCAAATGCTGCTGTAAGGGCATTTGATATCACAAGCATGGCATCAGGCCTGTGGGAGACTGCAGTGGGTCAGCGGGTACGTACACAGCTCGTCACTGACGCTCAGAGCAGAACACAGCATGGTGGCTCTAATCCTACATCCAGGCAACGCTCCCATTGACGTCAAACAAAAACATCTGAGAGCTCAGCTGTGTAAGCCTTCCACAGTGTTGAAAACAAGTATATTTTCAATACTTAAATGCTTGGCATGTTCTTAAAGAGAGTTGAGATGAAACCTTGAAGGCAGGTCCATCCAAATAAGAACTTGCCGCTGCACCAACCTTTCAGCTGAACAATGTTCCTGCCTACAGCAAAACACTGGAGCATTGGGCCAGGGCACCCTCAGCCCCTCATCAGTCACATAACGATGTAATCACAGAATCATAGAATGGTTTGGGTTGAAAAGGACCTTAAGATCATCTAGTTACAATCCCCTGCCATGGGCAGGGATGCCTCACACTAGACCATGTGACCCAAGGCTCTGTCCAACCTGGCCTTGAACACTGCCAGGGATGGAGTATTCACCACTTCTTTGGGCAACCTGTGCCAGTGCCTCACCACCCTCACAATAAAGAACTTCTTCCTTAGATCTAACCTGAATTTCCCTTGTTTCAGTTTAAACCCATTATGCCTTGTCATGTCACTACAGTCCCTGATGAAGAGTCACTTTCCAGTATCCTTGTAGGCCCCCTTCAGATACTGGAAGGCTGCTATGAGGTCTCCACGCAGCTTCTCTTCTCCAGGCTGAACAGCCCTGACCTTCTTAGCATGTCTTTGTATGGGAGGTGCTCCAGCCCCTGATCATCCTTGCGGCCTCCTCTGGACTTGCTCCAACAGCTCCATGGCACACAGCAAAGCAGCAACTCCATGTGAAAGGCACTGCACCTATGATACTAGAACATTTTGGGAGCTCCCTAATGGGTTATCCCTCTGTGTTCCACAGAAGGCTCATGACCACCTGCTTCTCTTCCATTGTTTGCATCAACTGTCACAGATTTTTACATGTCAGGGAATAAAATACAGTCATCAACAGAACAGACATCTTTGTGTTTGTCTGTTCCAGCCAGGGGAGTTTATATTTATTAGTGCAGAAGTGTAAAAATATTTGGTGGTAAAATGAACCCAGCGGATGTTTTTGCTGGCAGGAACCTGGGAGCCACAACTGTACGACTGGTTGTGAAAGAGTAACAGCTGAGCATGTGTTGGAGCTGCTTTTGCACTGACAAGGAGGCATCCAGTGCTCTGTGGTTAATTGGATTACAGTGGCTTTCCACTTCCCACTCAGATCAATTAGCATTTTAGGTTAGTCACTTATCACCCTGGAGGATGTAAAGGTTGAAGTGAGTAACTTCCATCACAGTCCTTTTGCAAGAGTTTAAAAGACTTCTCCCCCCAGCCCCTGCCTCTAGCTCTTTTCTTTGCTGCTTTACACCTTGCTCAACTACAGGGTTGCACCATGCTCAACCTGGCCTTGAACACTGCCAAGGATGGAGCATTTACCACTTCTTTGGGCAACCTGTGCAAGTGCCTCATCACCCTCACAGTAAAGTACTTCTTCCTTAGATCTAACCTGAATTTCCATTGTTTCAGTTTGAACCCATCACCCCTTGTCCTGTTGCTGCATTACCTGATGAAGAGTCCTCTCTAGCATCCTTGTAGGCCCCCTTCAGATACTGGAAGGCTGCTATGAGGTCTCTATGCAGCTTCTCTTCTCCAGGCTGAACAGCCCTGACCTTCTCAGCCTGCCTTTGTATGGGAGGTGCTTCAGCCCCTGATCATCCTTGTGGCCTCCTCTGGACTTGCTCCCAGAGCTCCATGTCCTTCTTATGTTGAGGAACTGCACAGAGTGCTCAAGTGGGGTCTTACGAGAGCAGAGTAGAGGGGCAGGATCACCTTCTTTGACCTGCTGGTCATGCTTATTCCAAGCAGTCCAGGACACAGGGAATTTCTGGGCTGCGAGTGCACACTGAAGTTGACCCATGTTCTCGATGATGTGAAACTGAAGTTCTTCACCCAGTGCAAAAGCAACTGAGTAAGTTAATGATGAGCTTGAGTATTATGACCATTCAGGTTTTTTCCACTGAAGAACAGCATTACTACATAGGCATGCCTTTAGCACTTGCTTTTACCACAAAATAAACTCATTAATGGTATATAAACTACTTTCTTTGCTTAGAGAATTCAAACAAACATGAATCCCCATGATATAAATATTTACTTATTTAGAATTAATTTTTAAGTCAACTTTAAATGCTAATCGGTTTAATGATTTTTAAAAAAATATTATTGGCTTCCTAATTTATTTATTCATTACAGCGAATAAAAGAATTTAATTATTTTTCTGGTATAAATTATACACATGGAACACATGCAATACCTGTATTAAAAGCTGTAATTATGAATAGTCTTTTCTATATATATAAACACCTGCTACACATTCCTCATTTGTTTGAGGTATCTTTCGGTAATAGAAACCTGGACTCCAGATTTCAAGGTAATTGCACATAACAATGTATTTGACCCACCAGCAATTTTCCTTATACAGTATTTTTATTCCCTCAAGACATAGATCATAACCTTCGACCTGTAAATTTTCATCTCAAAATCCTGATTGCTTTTCTTCCACAAATAAGAAACCTTGTTGCATGGATGGGGTGGATTTACCTTTGAACACATGTGTGGAGAGGCCATAACAAGAGCTGAATGCTTAAGCTATTTTGGATGCCGGAGACGGACTCTTCTTCAGGGACTGTAGCAAAAGGACAAGGGGTGATGGGTTTAAATTTAAACAGGGGAAGTTCAGGTTAGATATAAGGAAGTCCTTTACTGTGAGAGTGGTGAGGCACTGGAACAGGTTGCCCAAAGAAGCTGTGGCTGTTTGCATGGGTTCAGCAGTAGCAGTCATTTTTGTCCTTCTTAGCAGCTGGTGCAGTGCTGTGGTTTTGACTTTCAGCCTGGGAACAACGCTGATAACACTGACGTTTTCAGTTGTTGCTCGGTAGTGTTTACTCTGACCAAGGACTTTCTGAGCCTCAAGCTCTGCCAGGGAGGAAGGCAAGCCAGAAGGAAGCAGAGACAGGACACCTGACCCAAACTAGCCAAAGGGGTGTTCCATATCACAGCACGTCATGCCCAGTATATAAACTGAGGGCAGTTACACAAAAGGGCTAGATCACTGCTCAGGTCATGCTGGGTATCGGTCGGCGGGTGGTGAGTGGTTATATTCTCTTCTGTTGTTATTTTCCTTATCATTATTATTATTGGTGGCAGCAGTAGTGGGTTTGTGTTATACCTTAGTTACTGGACTGTTCTTATCTCAACCCATTGGAGTTACACTCTTTCGATTCTCCTCCCCACCCCTCTGGGAGCAGGTGGAGGAAGGGGCGGAGGAGTGAGCGAACGGCTGCGTGGTTCTGGGTTACCGGCTGGGCTTAAAGCACGACACTGTCCCATCCCTGGCAGTGTTCCAGGTCAGGTTGGACAGGGCGTTGAGCGATATGGTCTAGCATGAGGCATCCCTGCCCATGGCAGGTGGTTGGAACTGGATGATCTTAAGGTCCTTTCCAACCCTAACCATTCTGTGATTCTACAAAATGTTGCACTGCTCAAAACAAGCAACGTGATAATTTGCAAGGATGTCCACAGCTTCAGATCAGTAAAGATATCACCACTTCACTGAGTAGCTCTAATCACTTATACAAAATATTCCTTTGTTATATCATGAAAAGCCATCTAACATGTGATCAAACAGCCATCAAACAGACTCTGCAGGGCATTAACTACCCTTGTAGCTTATCAATTGTTAAGAAATGTCTGAGGTTATGGTAGCACAAGGTCTGGCACTTCTCTTCCATGGCTTCACTGTATCCTGCTCAGCTGCATTCAGTAAACAAGATCCACTCTCTGGTGTAATTTTTAAGGATTTAATTAAATATCCATGAAAGCTTAAGGAAGTCAAGTTTTGTGCTGAGTCCTGCATGAGATTCTTGGGCTGGTGGGGAAACCAGCTTTACTCTTGACACCTCCTAGCCCCCTTCCCATTATGGAGAGGGGTTTCTCACTTTGAGAAGCATTGCCATCCACAGGTTTTTATGAGCATAAAAGTGCTAGTTACAGCGATTTCTCTACAAAGAGAAGTCTTGGCAGTCTCCATCCAAAAAAACCCACAAATGTTCTGGAAAAAAAACCTAGACAAACTCTCCCAGAAACACACTTTGATGATTTTGCAGTGCAGTATCTAATACAAACATTCAAATCAAACCATAAACTTTATGGGACACAAAGTCCTTCTGAGTTATCATTACAGCAGGCAGATCAGTTGCTACAATCCAACACAAGAGACAATAACCACTTTTCTCTAAGCACTTTCTTGTTGGCTGTTGCAGAATTTAACGTAGTATTGATAATATGAAACCTACACAGACCATAAAAACTTGATAAAAAAGTGTCTGCTTTGCCACCTTTCCAGCAGGAAGGCTTGTATCCTATTCCCACCTGGCAAGCCTGTGTCACAAGGATAGTCCGCAGCCAGATCTCACCAAACATACATGGTGGGCAGCAAGGACCACTCCTCTGGGTGGATGAAGACTGGAAGCTGGAAGAAGCTGTTTTCCTACTTTCCTCACAGTGATGGTGTTTAAAGTTTGGGTTTCATGATTTTAAATGTCTTTTCCAACCTAGTTGATTCTATGATTCTGTGATTCTATCTCACTGGCTGCTGCAGTCAGCTTGGGCATCAATGCTAGCTCCAAGACAAGCAACTCAGTGTCAGGCTCTAGCTAGTGGAGCCCCAGCCAACAGCAAGCACCAGCCATTGCTGCATCATCTGGGAGTTTGAAAAAAAAAAAATGGGAAAGGCCAAGAGCAGCCATGCAAATACGGAATAACAATAATTATAATGACCTTTTTTCCCTCCTGATCAACTATGGAGATTTTAGGAGTCCCAAAGTCTTTTCACATGTGGTCCTGATTATTCACTTCAGACAGACTGACAGATGTTATCTCACCTTTCTGTTATCTGAATGGATCATAATGTTCCTTTCATATGATATTTGCAAGACACAGGTATGAACTGGTGATGTTTCACAGGAAGCACAGGGATGCTCAGAGGCACAGAGAACTCTACATAGGCAGTGCTGGAGGTCTGGAGAAACAAAGAATTTGCCTTTCAAGTACCATCACTTGCCATCTTCCCTGCTCCATCCCTGGCAGTGTTCAAGGCCAGGTTGGACAGAGCTTTGGGCAACGTGGTCCAGTGCGAGGCACCCTTCCCATGGCAGGGGATTGGAACTGGATGATCTTAAGGTCCTTTCCAACCTAAACCATTCTATGATTCTATGAAAAAAAAACAGATTAGTCAGGAAAAACCTTAAGCCTAAAGACCTTTAAGTTGAGGAATGGTGCACAGGTTCCTGAGCTGGGATCACTGGAGTCTGAAAGCCACATTTTATAAGCCACTGCCTTTTAAGAAGTTTTCTACACATCTTGATGCCCTGAGACATAGTCAAGTGCCAGCCAACATTCAGTTTATGTTGACATTTTTCTTGTTGTCATTTGTGAGAATTTCTATTAGTTATGTCCATTTCATCAGCTGCCCTAACTGCATTTCCCCATGTAACACAGGTTTTCACAACCAGGGCTATTAAATATTACTTAAAGTACTGCACAGTAAACAGAGTTGAATTATTAAACCAGGGCTACAACAAACATGGATTTTCATGAGGAAAGTAACAGATATTTTTCCACATCTATAAAAAAAGGGTGCATCTCTTTAAAGAGCAGATAATTGTGAGGAAAAGCTGGCAGATTGTAAAGGCAAAATTAGCCCAATCTAAGATAAAAATAGAAGGAAATTATGAAGCTGGAAAACTTCTGCAAGCTGCAATAAATAGTGTACAGTTAATTTCATAGAGGGAATGCATTTTTCTTGCTGAGTGGGATGAATCATATTGTTACTGCTGATAAATGCTGTAAAACACATCATTACCTATAACATGGCTTTATACAGAAGTGGAGTTTTCCAGGAGCTGAGTACCTGCCACTGGTCACCAGTACAAGCTTCCCTTTCTAATATTCATCCAGCCATGACACTGAACTGGAATGTAGCTTGACTCAATGCAAATTGAGGCTTTTCCTTCTCTCGCGCTTGTTTGTCCAGTTTTGCCGAGACAATAGAAAATAAAATCTATGAATCCCATCTAAGGTAACTAAGCAGATGGTAAATTTTGAGAGCAAACCATCTCAAAGACATCTGCAGTTCTGTCTGTCCTTCCTATCCAAGCTTCAAGTAAGTCCAACAGACAGTCCCTTCAGGTTTGGACCGATACGCAAACTTGCATTTAGGCTATGTGAACAACCCTGAGGGCCTCACTCACAACTAGAAACAGAGAAGGGCTCATGTCCCACAGCATGGAGAGAGAGAGAGAGAAAACAACCATCCAGTGTGGAAAGGGAACAAAACCATCAGGGAACATGTCCATGAAGTGAAGATATTTTGACTGAATGGTTCACAGTCCAGTTTCAAGGCTCCATTATCTATACTCAAGCAAACACTGTTGTGTTTCTCCTGAGCTCTTCCTCCTGCCTAAGAGAAACTTCCTCTATTCTCTCATAGGCCCTTACAAAATTCAATGTTGGTTGATGCCTTTGAGTTTCCAGGCACCCCCCATCTTCCAGCGTTCATCCTTTGCTATGCTCGTGAGGTATTTTTGAGAGAGGGTAGAGAGGGTCTGCTTTTTCTGCATTATTGAGCAAAATAGACTCTTTGTCATTAGCTTCATGGAAAGGCCGATAAATAAAATACGACTTAACAAATGCTGTGAGTAAATGGGGGCAACAGGGGGTAAGGAAGCCTCAAAGAGATGAGGAAAAGATACTTTCAGGAGACTCCTCAAAACAATGCCAATACTGTTACTTCAACAATATCCACACAATCTCCCAGGAAAATGAAAGGTTGAAGAAAGCTCTGAACAAGTCACAGCTAAGGGTACCATGTGCAGTACATCTTTGCAGTTGAAGAAGATGGGGAAGGACTGACCTATCAACAGTCTCACAAACATACATCAGATCCTGTAATATTTTCAGGGAGCAAGTGAACACAGAAGAAGCAAGGCTGTTATCAAAATGAGCTGGGTCCCCCTTACTGAAGCTTTCAACAAATTCTTTGCACCTCTACAGAAGAAAAACTCTCATCACCATAAAGCTAAAACCAGAGGTGAACAATACCTCTATTATGTTCAGTTCAGTAGCAATGCACAGATGTCTCTGAAGAGATCAAGGTTGATTATTTTTTTTTTAATAGTCAGGATTGAAACAAAGTTGATCATTAACAAGGGTGCTGTACCTACAAAATAAAGTTGAAAACATTCATGCCCTAATCTTGGATTATCAGGACATCTTCAAAACATCTGCAAATCTTGGTGCAGTGCCCAGCAAGTATAATTATTTCTGAGGAGAAGAAATTGAGACTTACTGAGTAAGACACGGCAATACCTGGAAAATTCCAAATCTTACAGAAGATCTGCTATTGTTAATAGCATTTCAAAACTTGATGAGAGTCAGCTCTGTGGAATGGTGAATTTCAGGCCTATTTTTAATGATGTTTTTGATTACACTCTATTTAAAAGAATCACCTGTCAACACTGATCATTTCCTTTTGTATAATTCATAAAGTAGCTCATTTCAGAAGCAAAAATATTATGGCTTTGAGTAATTGCCAGCTGAAGCACAAGTAGGTACTACGTCTCCACATCTGGTGACTGGGAGCATGTACTTTGCCTGCTCCAGGCTGGCTCACAAATGTACTGTGTGAAGGAATGTGCTTCCACAGGCAGGCTTCCTGCCTGCAGCAGGGGGAAAGAACACCTCCCCAGGAAGCACAGGGGCTTCACAGTCAATACACTGCTCAGGCACAGTGAGCGTGATGGCCCTGTCCTGCTCTGAAGGCAACAGTCCCTTCAGCTTGGAGCAGAGCACACCAGGAAATTGTGTCACAGGAACATTGTGTGCAGGAACAAAACTACCTGCACATAGGTTGCAGTGCTCAGGGTTGCACCATGCCACGCAAACGCAATAATGCCCTGTCAATAGTGTCAATCAGCCCTAAATCACCACAGTTTTATACTGTTACACAACTCATAAACTTAGATCTGCGGCCCCCGAGGCACCCATTTGCAACTTTTTGTGTTCCTGAGCATTTAAACATTTCTCCAGGGGAGATGGGAAAGTCTGACAAACAAGTTTCCATCCCCATGATGTCATCTGCAGCCTTCACCCCAAGGTCTCATCCAAGCCAAAGACATGGTGACAGATGTGATCAGGCTTCACATCTACAGGCTACTCTCCCCAGCATGGTAACAAAGACACATCCCAGTAGCTGAGCCAAAAGCAGTGGCTACCAGCCTCCCAACCTTCTCGCCTTGTCTTTGCCAATGACACACAGGGGTATCTCAACAATGAGCCTCCTATTAACTATGCCCTATTTGTGCTACGAGAACATACTGAAACACTGATTCTTAACAAATATGCTTAAAAAGCTTTGACGTGGTTGTGTCACTTGGTATTCCTGACAAATAGCTGGTCTATGTTCTGATGTTTGCATGAATTTCTGATCTCAAGTTCTGAAGGCTACCGGTGATGCAGCCAGAGATATATCTATACACAGATGATAGCTGGTCTGTCTTACCCTGACTTGCTAGTGGCATACGACACTGGAAGTCAGAAACAGAGAACACATGTAGAACATGCAGGGAAGCACTTAAGAGTCATTTTAAAATAAACTTCGTGATTATGTGCTTGGAAAATGGTTTCTGTAATCACAGTAATTTGATAAATAAAGTTGTAAAGTGATTAGTTGTGGCCTTTCGTTGTGTTGTGTTTGTTCCATCATAAAGAGAAACACATGGCTGAATTCTAAACACAAAGAATCACTACAGTTTAATAAAAATCATCACTCTTATACTACATGTTAAAAAAAAAAAAGGTCAGAAATTCCATCTTTCAAATTTCTATGTGTTCATATAACTATTACAGAAAGGACTGCATTGGTCTTCTCCTAAATCCCTATCTGCTAATAATTAATCAAGGACAAAACTTCCTAGGAAAAGCAGATCTTTTCTCGCACAGCAATGGATATTGCAACTTTGGCATGAATTCTTGCTCTCACATTTTCCATTTTTTGGTGGGCACTTGTAAAAAAATCCGTTCCCTAATTGCCAACCCTGCCTGTCTCTGGTGAAACTGACAATCAAACTGGGCCCATTTCATTGATCACCAGCAACAAAACCAAAGAAACCAAACCCTGCTCTGTGCAATTTCAATTGCTTTGAATGGATGGCTGGGATTAAGAGTAGAAGGTTGTCTTCCAAATGTAATTTAGTTAACAGTTCAGCTGGAGATCCAAGATATGGAGGATTTTCCAAATCATTTTCTTACAGAATGCCTTTGGAGAATTACAAAGGAGCGCTTTAAAACTTAATTCAGTTCTGGCACGAAACAGATGGAACCCCGAGTTTCTTCCTATGAACCATGAAAAGAAGTTTGTGCTTCTTAAAGTGCTTCCGGAATGCAAACGCAATACTTGACTTGACCTCCAGACTTCATTAAGATCCTCACATACAGTACTTAATTCGTTAGCACTCGTGCACTGCCCTTAACTTCCTACCTCAAGCCTAATCTTTAAAGTATTTCACTCCGCAAATAGAAAGGCAGCACCTTTCCTAGAAGGAACTCTGTGAGTGACAGGGAAGTAGCTGCTGCTTCTGTCAGATGGCTTAATGTCAATATACATCCATCTCTTCCAACTTCAAACAGTGTCATATCAAATCACTGGGGAAGCTATCTACAATTTTCAGTGAGATGATTCTGTTCTGAAACTTATATGCTTTCAGGTAATTTTCTAACACTTATCTTTTCCAGTCTCTTTATGCACACTGTAACTTTATATTACAGTACAGGCAGTAGTGTACCTATTCAGTAGGGTAAGTCCCAGTGGCATTATTTGGAGGGATTATTTGGAAGCCCCTGCATTTCCTAGTGCTGCTGCTCTATAAAGCACAGCACAAGGCTTTCACTGGGCAGGGGGTCATACCTGGGCTTCACTTCATACCCTCAAGGGAGCCATTCTGCTCATTTTAGTGGGCATTAATACCGGTCATATTACACCCATTAATATAGATCATTATATACTTTCACAACACCAAAGTGTAGCTATTTTAATCAACAGAACCATCTAGTCATGCATTCCTGATTACTTTTTTAATACTGAGTAGGTCAAAATTGATCACAACTATTCACAAATATCTCATCAGTCCCTATACCCATTTCTGGTGCCTCTCAGCCAATCCTTTTCCTATCCTTCATAAGTTTAATTCTTCCTTTTATCCCTAGGGTGGTCTTTTGAAAAAACCTTTGAACATTCCATTGTTTTCTAAGCCAACAGAGTGATTTGTAGCAGTAGGACAAGGGGCAATGGGTTCAAACTTAAACAGGGGAAGTTCAGGTTAGGTATAGGAGGAAGCTCTTAACTGTGAGGGTGGTGAGGCACTGGCACAGGCTGCCCAGAGAAGTGGTGATGCTCCATCCCTGGCAGTGTTCAAGTCCAGGCTGGATAGAGCCTTGAGCGACATTGTCTGGTGTGAGGTGCCCCTGCCCATGGCAGGGGGGATGGAACTGGATGATCTTAAGACCCTTTCCAACCCAAGTAAGTCTGCGATTCTACAATTCACAAGAAGTTTTCAGGGGAAGCGGGGAAGGGAAGGAAATCTGAGATTTTCAGTCGTAGAAGTCAGCAAACAAACAGGATGAAACTGGATGAAGAGCAAGCAAAAGTTAGGGCCCAGGCAGCCCCAGCCATGAATTGTACTGAGTCAATCCACTGCCACGAAAACATTTTAATTTGTCAGCCAGAGCAAGGGCAGAGGAAACCACTCCCCAAAAATGCATCAGAGCAGACAGCAATACCTATCCCACAATAGCTCTCAGAGGAGAGGGGAGATCTGAAAGAGCACAATTTCCAGTAGGGCCCCAGCAGCTTTTCAAAGATTTGTCCCTCATTTGTGCAACTCCTCTGTGCAACTCCTTATGCCAGCACCACAGTGGGTCGTGGAGAACTGTGATCCCCTTCTGCAGGTGCAATTTTGCATCTAGAAAATTAACTCCAGATGCAGCCCAGTACTTGTTCATCTCTATAATGCAAACCTGCCATTTTCCTGATGTTTGCTTGCTGAAATTCCCACCTGCAGTTCAACTGGGGGTTAAAAATGGGGGGAGCCCTCTTCTGAAAATCTGTGCCAATCTATCTGTTCTGTCCCATTGTGGCATATATAGTGATACACCATGGCATGAAGAAATAAACGTACAGCCTGACCTTATGCAGAGTATTTTTGGCATATAATTCATGTATGCCAATTATTTGTGTTAGATGAAAATATTTTTTCAATTATTCATTAAATTTAAAGGGAAGAAAAACATCTAGAAAGATCTTTTGTGTATTTGCAAATATGGAATTTTAAAAAAGTATGAAGGCTTGGGGACATCAAACTGTTTTAAATTCTTGATAAATCACATTTCCAATTACATTTTTTCCCCTTGGTATGCACAACACTGGAATCTAAGAAAAGCTCAAGATACACAACTTCCATAGAGGTCACTGAATGTCACAGCTGGCTCTGAAACCATGCAGCAAGCCACAGAAATCCTCAGTTTCTGTCTGGGATCATTTAAATTAGTTTACATCATTAGTAGACATCTAACACATTCTGAGTCAACACCTGCCATGAGAAATGGGATCTCAGTGCAGCCACACACTGAGCCATTTTAGGTGTGCACATCCTCTGAGGCTGGATTAACTCTATCCCAGCTGAAACCCAGTCACAAGGTATCACAAGTGACCTGATCCCAGCCCTGGGACACAGCTCCAAGGAGGTTCCAAGGAAAGCTCCATGCTCACCCATGCGAGCTTGGACAATCATTTTCTCTAACAGTCTCAACATTTCCATTTAATTTTTCACAAGATGAAGTGGTGAGAAAAATTCATAACTAGCACTCGTAACTGCAAGTCTTTCATTTTACATATGGAAGGCTTCCAAAAAGAGGTAAATTGCTATAAAAAAGGTCTTTATTTGCCACTATGTGAAAAGGATTGGCTCATGGCAGCAACAACTCCCTGTAGTTTGTTAAGCTTAGAATCACAGAATCAACTGGGTTGAAAAAGACCTTTAAGATCATCAAGTCCAACCATTACCGTAGCAGTGCCAAGGCCACCACTAAACCATACCACTATACCAAACCATACCATACCTCATCTACATGGTTTGTGAACACTTCCAGGGACATTCTATACTTCTAAGATTCACTGGCCCTATTCTCTGGTGCTTCAGTCCAGTTGTTTTGGAGAGCAGAGGGATGCTTCACAGGGAGCCACGAGCATCTGCTCTGCAAAGAAGGAAAGCTACAGTCTCAGTCACCAAATCTCCACATTTGCTATGTGCCAAGAACCACAGCAAGTGAGAAGAGCAGCTAAAGCATCTCCAACTCTACTACATTGCTCAGGCTGTGTTCTACTGCAGCTTCGCAGCTTGCACAGGCTCACACTGGTGGTCAGTAACACATTCAAACCCCAATGCTCAGCTCTACCTTGCAGGGGCTTACGAGGCAGCAGTACAAAAGGACAAATGGAGAAGAGAATTGATTTCTTAGATTGAAAAGTCTAAAAAGGATGAAAAAGGCTAGAAAGCTAGAATAACACTCAGGCTATGAAAAGATGTAATACAGAGAAACAGATCATGAGGTACCCACCTCATGGTGGTGCTTCTTCTGCAGGCAAGCTCTGCTCTGAGCGTGGTAAGGAGGAAGACAGTCGGACAATCATTTCTGTCCATATCTCCTCCTGCCTGTTTAGATGTGCTTCTGTCACAGCACATCTCAGTCCAGCTATGTCTGACTACCTTCCAGCTACAGAACAGTACACCTTTAGGGAAACAGATCCTTGATATACATAAAGCAGGGAAGAGTTATTCTCCCTGATGGCAGCAGTTATCAAGCACACTGACAACCCGGGTTAAACACACTGATTAGAGCAGTATCTTACTGAGGAGTACACTGGTTATTATCATTATATATCACAGACCTGGAAAAGCTGCAGCCCAGGCTTGGTGCACTGGGATCTCAGCAGGACTTAATGCATGCTTTCCACCAAAACAGAGCGTAGCCAAAAACAATGTGGAAGAAAGGAGGCGTGTATTTGAATTATAGCGGTCTTTGAGCCCCACAACCATGCTTCAAGTAAGAGGTTTCTACTAACAATTACACTCTCCATTAACCGTATTGGTTTTTGTGGACAAAAGGAAGCCATATCAGCAAATCTCCTGTTTCCTGGCTTAACTCTGTGCGGACCCAACAGGCCCACAAGTAACAGTATACCACTTGGCATTTTACAACCAGCAGCAAGGGTTCTTCTAAACCTGACAAAAAACACTGTTAACTCAAACAGCTTCAAGAGCCAAGTAATTCTTCTTATTTCTCTAAATTGGTTAGAAATCCCCCAGTACAGTGACAAAAATCCATTTAAATGACAGCTTCAGAGCTGGCTGCAGCAGCGCTGTGATGCTAGAGAAAACCAAGAGAGAGGGAGCAGGAGGTGCTTGCACTCCTCAGTAGATGCTCTCCCATGCGAACAGGTAAATTATTACTGAGTGATGCCAATAAGGATAATGGCGAGCTACAGCATATCACCCAAGGAGACCACGGGGAGATCAAAGGTACTGCCAGTGTGATCAGAGCATGTGGTGGCTGCACAAAGTCTTGTAAAGACCGGGTAATGTTTCCTCCATGACCATCAACCAAAAGAGAAGCCACAATCCTAACACAATCCGTATTTATACACAGGAGACTAATGCTGCAATCTCCCTGACCCTGGCATGTAGGTTGGTAATGGCTGCGGCTAAAGGGAAAGCTCTGATGCTCCAAAGTGCAGCTGCATTCTTTCCAAAGAGCATCCAGACAATTAAAAGCAAATTCCAAAAAATTCCTAATCCTATTCTGGTTAAAAAAAGGAAATGATCAACGTAGGAAGCCAATCTTCGATTGACAGTAACAGAATCAAGATGGATCTCTGAACTGTCACAGTCAGTGATAGCAGAGCTCAAGCCCACACAGACAGAAGTAAATTAGCAACTCTCATCAATTACAGTAAGTTCTTCTTAAAACAGAGCAGGCTTGCAAGCTTTTAAGGCTGTCAATTCAGAACAACAAGCCCTTGTCTTTAGATACAGGTAGACAAAGTACTGTTAGAGCAAAGCTAATGTTGGAAAGTTGGGTGATTATTTTTAATAGTCTGTAACTCTAAAATAACAGAAGCATTTTAAGACATCTAATTTACTTTAAGTGTAGCAATTTTCAAGCCAAATCAATTTCTCAAGCTGAAGTTCTACAAATGTTGACCAGGGGCACCTTCAGTCTGGAGAACTGCTGCTTGTCATACTACGCACATCTGATTTCAGTGACAGCGGTCACTTTCTGCTCATCGTCTCTTGCTCCACAAGACAGCTTGACCCTATTTTCTGTTCAAGTGTCCTTGCTGCTTTTGGAAAGCACCTATTTTCTGGCAAGTTTTCCCTAGACATGCATTTAAATCCACATTGGCAAATGTCTCATATCAAATCTGCTAACAAAGCAGCTACCATAGAGTGGATTTCAACAGGATAACCTGTGAAATCCAGACCTGGCCTCACCCTCCTTCTCTGCCATGGCTCACCTCAGAACACCTCCTTGAAGGTCAGGGGTTTGCAGCCTCTGTCTACTGGCAGCTCACAGGTAACAATACAGCTCCACCACAACCCACTTGAAGTAAAAGCATATTTTTGGTGAAGACTTGTTTAGTATCAAATGCTTCATACTTGATATGGCTTAAACCACAACAAAGAGAAAACAAGGTATCTTAGGAGGAGAAAAGTCTGCTGTGACAGGAATCTTCTCAGCAGTAGGTCAGTTAACATAATTGCCTTTTATTTGAAGTGAGTTTAATGAAGATGCAAACCAAAAATGTACACAGCTGTCACCTGGGAATGGCAATGCCAGGCTGAAGAGGAAAACCAAACCTGAGCTTTTCCATCTGGAGCTCTGACACACCCCTCCTGCCCTGCCTGCCTCACCTCCTGCCACCACCCCATAGCCTGAGCAGCTGCTAGATGTTCAAACCCACAGCAATTTGCACGCTAGGGACGAGTACTCAATTACAAAACAGAATTTCATGTGATTTGAGACTGTGGATTAGAACATGATCTGTGTATTTTATTGGTTTTTTTTCCCTTTCGTGTATTTTAGATATGAGTTCTCTATGCACAATGTGTAAACACAGTATAGTTTGCAAATTCCTTAAACAATTGTATAATTGTTTGTTACCAACAGTAAACATCATGCAGTCCAATAGGATTTGTTTCTTTCAGGAGCAGTTTATATACTACTTTGAGAGAAAGGATTTCAATAGGAAACTAAATGAATCCTACCACTTCTACCTCTCAAAGCTAAAGAAAGCTTCAAACTGGGCAGCCAGCAGAAGCACACTGCATATTCAGATGGAGATACTAGAAACAGCACCCAAATTCACATCCGAGAGCTGTTTCCCTCAGGTGTACAGACACAGCAGCCACAACACAGCAGCTTTCCTCCCCTCCCCTTGGGGAGAACAATCCGCAAGAACTCTTCAGAGATGATGCAGTGTGGCACATCATCCCTTCCAGTAAACTTCATGGTATCTGACATACCCCGACTGCTCTTGCTGAGGTGTCTCACCCATACAGCACATGTGGGGCTGGGTGATGTCAAAGGGGATGGACAGAGGAAAAGGGAGCTCAGCAGAACACCACATAATGCTTGGGGCTCTGAGCTACACATTCCTTCTGCTTCCAGGAAAAATGAGTGTGGCTAGTGCCAGATGAGCCTTTTTCCTTTCTCTTCACCCCAGACATGAAACAAAGTGATAACTTGCAGGATAAGAAGTCCCATGGGCTGCAAGGCAGCCATAGGGATTGATCTCCTGCAGCTCAGAGCACCATGTCCCTCAGCACAGCTGCACAGCAGTTCTGTCCTGGAGCTGAAGAGAAATCCCAGCATCCCAGCAAGAACTCGCTGCCTCTCCAGGCTCCTACGGAGTGACAAGACCAAACGTCCAGACCTTTCTTAGCTTAGAGCTGATGGTAGCCATCTTGCTGGGAATTCATCTCCTCTCCAATCTCTCTCCCCATCAGCCTCGAATTCTGGCATAAGCACATTTTAAACCTGTAGTTTTTGCTTTTTTAAAGAATTTGGCATTTGATGAAATGCTCTGCTATGTAAACACAAGAATTATCCCTGGCTGTTAAAAGTCAAGCCCCTTGTTTTGTTAAAGAAATACCCAAGCCAAGTACTCAGTCCCCAGACATGTCTGCAGGATGCTCAAATCAAAGTGATTAACCCCTTTGTTAGACTTCCCTGACCTCCAAGATTAATCAGATGGATCTGCAAGCATTTCCTCAGATATTCTAGCAATACTAATGGTCTGTTCTCACCTGCAGCAGTGGGGTTCTGTCTGTCCTGGAACATGTGCAGGTCAATAAAAATGTGCAGCCAGGAAAAAAAAAATGTTTTTTAGCCTTAGAAAAGTCATACCACTTCTGTCTATGTTACTCACCTGCTACAGACAACAACCTATTTTACAAGCACCTTTTTAAGATGAGCTAGAAGCAAACACTGGCTGCAGTTCCCAATCCAGCTCCCAGCATGGTCGTTCTGATATGTTCCAGAGAAAACGGATTATTCAGGAAACATGAAAGTCCTCAGAAACTGAGCATAAAGACTCCAAATCCTTCATCAAATACAAATACTGCAAAGCATGTAGGAGAGAAATCCTGGATGCTCCCTCTGGAGAAAGAACTGCTGAAAACTGTGTAAACTGCATTTTTGATTGAGGGAACGCTCCAAAGCATATGACAGTAATGTCTTCAAGCTAAACCCAAATGGAATCTAAACCTCAGATCTTGGCAGATAACAGGAAAGGGGGACCTACACCCTCAGACAATATAAATCAGCACAGCTTCTGGGCAATAATGTGCAGTTTTAGGTATATGGCAGATTTTGACCTGATTTCCTGATATGTGGCCAAGAGAAATGTGTGCAAACTGAAATTGCAGAACTGTGCATGCAGTTATATCCTGACTGGAAATGGCTCTCAGAAGCCACAGGTGACATCCAGCCAGCCAGTGGCACTGCTCAACAGCTACATCCATCACCAACAGCCAATGCACAGATCAATGGGCAGCTGTGCTTCTGCCTGTGCTAATAGCCAGGCAACACAGAACTTACATCTGGACAACAGAATCACAGAATGGGTTGGATTAGAAAGGACCTTAAGATCATCCAGTTCCAACCTCCTGCCATGGGCAGGGATGCCTCACAGTAGACCATGTCACCCAAGGCTCTATCCAGCCTAGCCTTGAACACTGCCAGGGATGGAGCATTCACTACTTCTTTGGGCAACCTGTGCCAGTGCCTCACCACCCTCACAGCAAAGAACTTCTTCCTTAGGTATAACCTGAACTTCCCCTGTTTCAGTTTAAATCCATTATCCTTCATCCTATCACTACAGTCCCTGCTCGAAGAGTCCCTCTCTGGCATCCATATAGGCCCCCTTCAGATACTGGAAGGCTGCTATGAGGTCTCCACGGAGCCTTCTCTTCTCCAGGCTGAACAGCCCAAATTTTCTCAGCCTGTCTTCATATGGGAGGTGCTCCAGCCCCCTGATCATCCTCGTGGCCTCCTCTGGACCTGCTCCAACAGTTCAATGTGGCAGCTTAAAGGAGCTGCTGATTAAAAGGGATTGGGAAAAGTCTGCTGTCCTTGAAGATCAGTTCTACTTCTGGCGTCTGGCAAAGGCAGATAACCTAAAGTGTTCCATAAAGAAAATCCAGCAAAAGCTGCATTACCTTCAGTGAGAGCTCACCCTGGCCTTGGGAATTTAAATCTGCCCCACAGAGTGTAAACAGCCTCTGCACCCTGCAGTGTAACAACATCATCTGGTACTGTAAAATGCCTGCATTGTCTACCACCAATCATGATTGCTAGTCCAGATTTGGGGGCTACATTGCTTTCCTTAAGAGGCTGACATTAGTGAGATCATCCCTCAAAACAACAGGGCTGCAAATCCTGCCATTGACAATCAGTGCAGGAAAAGAAATCATTCTGTTGCAGGGCTGCAGTAATCTGTTTGCCAGCTTTGAATCCACGGCTCTGCTGAACAAATTTCTTCGTGTTAACAAGTTCTCTGCTCTTGACTTGGTGACTGTGAAATCCTCAGGGACTTTGCTTACGCCATTTAAACTTGTGATATTCAACAAGTCTTAAATACACAAATAAATAAACCCAAAAGCTATATCGCAAGAATGAGGCAGAACCAGGAAAACAGACTGAGTACTAACATGTAAGGCCCTTTGCGAAAGGATAGGAGTTTATGTCCTCTGGGACTGGACATTATACAGCCATTTCAAAAGAAGTGCAGACAAACTGACATTTTCACTTAGCTCCATCCAGGCTTGTTAAGGTGCAGGAGGCCACTTCCAGCCCTTGGCCTGGGGAAACCCTACAGCTCCTCTGAAGAAACTGTACTGAGAATGGTTTTGTTCAAAGAGAAATCACAAGACATTCATTAGTTTCAGAGGAACTAAGACAGATCTGAGGTGAGGGACAATGCCTCCCTTTCCCCTTCCCTTCTAACTAACATATCCTCTCTCGCTAGGCTGAACATATACACAGTCACATATAGGTCTGAGAACATCTTTATAGTAACCTCAAACTGTCTGCACAAGCAGTTGACCTGCCTGAAGGCATTAATTTTGAGACTCCTTCCATAGTATTAGTGTGCAGGAGGTGCTATTTCATGTTCTGGCAATATACCCTGCTTAGTGCAAATGTCTGGTCTCTATGAGAACAGTGTAGACAAAAAAGAAGTTTGGCTCCCAAATCAGACTTCAGCTCAGCAGTAGTCAAATCATATAAGCCCCAAAAGGCTCCGCAGCCAAGAGTATGGAAATTTGGCTTTTGTGTCTGCTCAGACTTCTAAATTAAAGAATGCTTGCAGATCAGCCATGGTAGAACTACACACAGAGTGTTTTTTACCCAAATAGTAACAGTTACTCAAAGGGGGTGAGGGAGTTTAAAAATAAAAGAGAGAGACCTGAAGTCAAGACATGAGGGATGATATGGAAACCGTATTTCTGAAGTAACACATTTCTTATCATTCCAGGCAGCTGAGAGTAACTTCCAAGGAAGGCATTCTCCTCTCTCTGGTGACCACATGGAAATACCAGCAACCAAACTCCAACTGCTAAGAGGTGAATCTTGTGCTCAGCTTGCTATTAGCCATTTCTGAAAATATCAATTAAATCCCATTCTCATTTTGCAAAGGCTCGTTTACTCTTCTGGCCAGCAAGCAGAAACTGGCAACCACACTGTACACCTGCTATTATGCATTACAATGAAATTAAAATATTTGGAGAATTTGGCAAGTCTATGCTACTAAAACTACGCTGGTAGTTGTAACTATGTAGATGAACACTGTTCCTGCTTGCTAGAAAAATAATGCTGCATAAAAAACTACTGGTGGCCAGCAGCTGGCCTTTCAAGATCAGTACCCAAAACACGCACTTGGTGACACTGAGTCAGCTGGCACAGGCGCCGAGACCGTTGTTATCCCGCAGAAGCAGCAGGGACAAAGCCCAGGAATGGCCCCTCACAAGTCACAGGCACTGACCTTCATGGGGAAGTGTTGCAGAGCACTATTTATTCAGGTGCAATAATACAAATCTTTGTGGGTTGTTCCGCACTGATAAAACAAAGAGGATTCCAAGGAATGTGCTCCATGTGTGACTTCCCGCGCTCCACTGTAAGCACACCCTATTTGCTGTATCAAGTGACAGCCAGAAGCAGAATTATTGGCATTTGGGGCTGCTGAGTGCAGAACTTGAGCAGCTTTTCAAAATGGAAAAGTTTTATGGTGCTGCTGAGGATGTGGGAAATAACACAGGGGCCCGATGGAGTTGGGCTTGTTTCTCCCTCAAGTACTTATTTCAGTTGTCCTAACCTTTTCATGTGAAAATAAACAGGACAAGCTGGTGATAAAAGGCAATTTAGACACACTATACTTTTGTCTCCGTGAGGTAGCTGCACTATTAGAGCAAAGGAAATTGTGTGCACCCAAGCACTCAGTGACCACAGCTTGTGTCATTAATGACAAGGGTTTTTTAGGATCAGAGAATTTATGCTCAATATAAAACACCATGAGCATACACGGAGGTTGAATTCTAGTACATACAGAAATGCATCTTTCATCATGAATAAGAGAAAACAGTGCAGAAACCTCAGCACCAGTAACACCCTACAGCTGAAAATCAGTCTGAACATAAGCTTAAAGCATCACATGCACACACCTGATGCTACCTTTACGTCATCCTTTATTCTTTTGTTTCTGACATGACCAAACAACAGCCCTTTCCAGCATTATTAGGTTATTTTAACCTCACCCTCAGGCTGAATAACATCCATGTTATTCAGGGTTTTGAAAAGAGAAGACCTTACGGACCCGAGGCTTCTTGAAAACACAGTGGTTGCACCATAAAGAATATAGAAACTCAATCTGTACTGATAATTTTCAGGGAAATTTATATTCAATCATCTTTCTGAAGCAGTTTTTCTATAAACAGACCAGAGATACAGGTACTGGATGCGGGTAAGCTGCTGCCCTGCGCCGGTTTTATTTCAAGAGGATGGAGAGCGAGACGAGCTGAACTCAAGCCAGCTCCAGGTACCCACACCATGCCCACCCAGGCACGTCTCTCTGGGGGCTTCCACTGTGATTCGCAGCCTTCGAAGCTGCCCATCTCTGGTTTCTTACACATGTGGCATTTCTGCTCTTTCTGCCTATGTCATATCTTTGGCGGACCCCTTGCACCAGACCTGTCGTGAAATCAAGCCCGAGTTGCCAGTTCAGAGAAACAGTTCAAGCCAGGTATGACAGGAGCCATGTAACTCACAGAAAAAGGAGATAGGGACTGAATTAACAAGGTACATTAAAGGTAGACAGTAAAGGACCCCTACTTGGAGCATACCAGCATTTCTGCAACACCTGGATTCCTCTGCTTTCACAGCTACTCATCTAAAACTATCCAAGATTGACACCAACAGGAAATACTATCCCTGCTGTTTCCTGACCCTAGGAGTTTGGGATGCCATCTGGCACATTTGCACTTTTGTTAAGGGTTCAGTTAACAGTAACTTCCACATGCTGCTAGCAACACCTGACTGAGTCCTTCAGGCCACAGCTTTTCCCACACAAGCCAGGTGCTTCTGTCAACATCCTATTCTCCTGACTCTTTCTCTGCAGGACACTAGTGTCCCTCCCCAGCAGTGACATACACCTCTGCCCCAGTAGGCATTCTCAGACTTCCTCAATACTTGTCGCCTGCTTTTAACGTCTCTATGCACAAGACCTACATAAGATTCTCAGGCCCAATACAGGTATCTATCTAAGATGAGCAGGAAAGACTCACTGTCAAGCTAAGACATACTTGCAGAGACACTCACTACTTACAGAGACAAAAAGGGGAACTTCATGTTTCATGCTCCATTTATCTTCTGGACATGCACACATGTCCTAACCTAGAAGTCACTTCAATCATTTCTTCAGTCCAACCACAAAAAGCACAAGAAACATCTAACTCTCAATATGAGTATCTGATCCTTTCCACTCCTGCTAAGAATAGGATGGAGAGACATCTTCAGGTGAAGAAAAGATCAGAACAGCATTTCTTACAAGTTAAAAGACATAGTTAAACTGAGAGTCTTCTTTGGTTCATTTAAAGGGTTAGAAAGAGATGCCTGTGACCCTCAAAAGTCTGAGGATAAAAGGAGGAACAACAGATGAACTATTTTCTACCATCAACATCTCTTTCAGCAGAGGGAGAAATTCAGGCCAAAGGCATCCCAAGCTATGTTTGAGTCAGAGAAAACTCCTTAAAGACTACACACACGTATTTACCCATTTCCAACTGTAATAAATACCAGTCAACTATCCTGCCATCCAAAAACAGAGAACAGGCTTGTGCTTTATACCACATCTTCTCCAGCTGTGTGCCTCAAGTATGGTGCAGAAAGATTCAGCTGAGAGAGGCTTCTCCCTTTTGTTCTTTTGAGGAAAAGAGGTCATTCCACCTCTGACTTTACTTTCTATATGTGAAAGCAAACTGGAAGCAAAAGAGGAGCTGATCCTGTGATACGCTGTGCATCCTCCTCAACTAAGCTCAGTGACAAACTCAGCTCTAAGCAAGAAAGCAAGCACACCTTCTCAGAAAGCAGCAGGGAAGGATGCTATCCCTGTTTGGATAATGGATTAGTATTTTGGAACTGAACGAGTAGATCTGAGAAGAAAAATACAGAAGATATTTTCTTACACTGTGTTGTTGCTGCTTTACAGGTATTGTGGTTTTAAACATGCGGGAAATACGCAAAACAGAAACCTGCTCCTCAAGGCCGCAGGGTCATTTGGCTTATTTGAGTTTAATGATAACACTGATGGGCAGCTGCAAGCACAGATCCACCAACCAGCTCCAGGGGATGCGAGAGGGAAGAGCCAACACCACAACCCAAGATCTTTGGGACTAAGTGCTTTGGGCCAACATCTGGTTTTCTAGAAACTCTACACAGTAAAGCTAGTAAGTTATGCATACCTTCACTCTATGAGATATTTACCCCAGGCATCTCAACTCACTTTTGCAGATTCCCCATCTTCCCCCCTCCCTGCCCTCCCTTTTTCTTTTACATAGGTCCCATTTCTTCATTTTTTCCTTTCCAAACTCTGGACTGTACTGGGCAGCTTCTTATTTCTACATTTATTGCACTTAGTTGTGGAGAGCTGTATAAGGTTTTTGCACAGATGGGGCTGCCCCATCCTTAGATTTAAAAACAAATGTTGTTTTCATAATATGTACTCATATTTTGGCAATAGTTTGAAGTTGTCTTATAAACAGTTTGTACATCCTAAGGCATCTTAGTAGACTGTATGAGCTGCTGTTAGAGCTCTCCCAGTCTCCTGCTGCTAGGGAGAGGGGTTTGCAGGCATCAACAGCCACACTCCCCCAACGGCAGCCAGGACTCCAGGAGCCTGCTTAGAACAGATTTCAAGGTAAGGTTAGAATACATTAAATAAAGGGAAAGCAGCATAGTTAGCTGCAGGAATTTCGAACACAGCTATTTCTTGAACAACATCCTGAACATACAGACCTGGAGTAAAATCAGTTAGCCATCCTGAAGAAAAAAGTAAAAGAAACACTAGTATATATATAAAAAAACCCTATGTAAAAATACTCATAAAATACACTTTCCTGTTTGTCTGTGTGAATCTGTCTTTTGCCTCTCAGCAACAGATCTACTGCATTTCTGACTGGAGTTCAGGCACATCCATCAATCCTAACGAGAAAGCAAACTGAAGAGACATGGGACACAGCAGGGCATCTTGATGCTGGTTTTTGAGACGGAGCTTGTAGGAAAGCTGTCAGATGAACTGGGTGTTCTTCTTCAAAGCTGAGAGGCCCCAGTACTGGGAACGTATGTTGTCAGCTGGAAGCTTTTAAGAAAACTTAAGCCTTCTCCTTCCTTATCTTCTTGATGGCTGTCAGAAAGAAAGGGCATTTGAAGAAAAGCCCAGAGGATCCCTCTGCTCATACCCAGTATCACAAATTTGTCAAGTAATCCATGTCTCTTCCATCAGGACGTTTTCTAATCTCACTTACTCCACTGTCGGTCTAGATCAGGAACACTAATGTGGGTAAGCACCATGAGCATGGAGCTTGAGAGGTAGCATTCTGTGGCAAATGTTCCTGAGGTGTTCCTCAGGCACAAGGCTTGGAAAATTATACCTGTGCTGCTCCTGCTGGAATCTACATTAAGCCACCAAATTCTTGTCTGTCCTTGTCCAAAAGATTAAAACAAAAAAAGCAGAGGTAACAGAACTCAGTGAGTTTCAAAATACACTTACATTTTGACCAATTTCAACTAATTCCTTCTAATAAAACAAGATACCTCTTGAAAACACAAATCACTGTTTTCCATGGCTTTTTTTTCATTGGGGAAGAAGAAAGAGAGGCCCAAACTCCACTTCTATAGTGGTCAAAAAGCCCAAGAGTAACAAGACTGAAACACAACCCTTCCTTTCACTTAGACTGAATGGCCAACTGGATGAGAAGTAAGTTCATCTTCAAATCATCATTCAGACACAATGTGTATGCACACCTGAGAGCATTCATCACAATAAACTCTGCTAAAAAAGGCCCACAACAAAGCAGGCTTGGAAAGAGAAGAAACTGTGAACATCTTCCTGCATAAATCATACTGGCACTTGGAAAAGCTGACTAGAGTTGTTTGATTTGCATCCAAGATTCAGACATTTTAATGATGCTGTTTGGTAAAAGTTTACCTGACCCACTACATAGGCATTTAGACTTTATTTCTTTCAACTCTAGTGTGTTTAGGAGGAAAATTCTATAGATCAAGAAAGCAACAGGGCTGGCAGAATTCGAAGACTGGTTCTTATAGCTTGATAATGCTATCGGCCTATGTGGAAAGTGCCTTCTCTACATCTGGATATATGAGCAGAAGTAAATCACAAAGCTAACATACCTTCCCATTGCTGGTTTGAATAAGCACAACTAACGTCGAGCTGAACACATATTCTATCTTCATTAAGTTCATTGGCTTATGTATAAGTTACCAATTACAGAAAATTAAAAGCACTTGCATTGCCAGCTGTCACCACATCATTCAGTTTTTGGGTCTTTCAGTAATCACACTGAGCGCATTTGACAGAAGTAAAACTAGAGATTCCACCCTACTAAAAGGAATTCCTTTTGCTTATGGAAATGACAGCTTTTGTGAAGTGGCTCATCTTCACTGAAAGGAAACAAAAAGGGCAAACTACTCTCAGCAAAACAAACTTTGCTACTGTCCTTAGCCTTCTCCTTGCAATTTTAGCAGAAAGTCTGATTCCAAGGAACTGAAGAAAAATACAGCTTGCATTTCAAGCTCACTCTTTCACACTTAACTGCTGGTGACAGACACATTCCTGGGATGTGATTAAAAACTGCCTCTTGGATAATACGGACCTAATCTCCTACGATAAGGTGACCTGCTTAGTGGATGATGGAAAGCCTGTGGATGTTGTCTAGCCACACTTTAGTAAAGGTTTTGACACCCTTTCCACAGCACTGTCCCGTAATAACTGGCTGCTCACAGCTTGGAAGCGTGTACTAGACAAAAAACTGGCTGGATGGTCAAGCCCAAAGAGTGGTGATGAATGAAGTTCAATCCAGTTGGCAGCTGGTCACAACTGGTGTTTCTCAGTGCTCAGCATTGAGGCCAGTTCTGTTTAATGTCTCTATCAATGATCTGGGTAAGAGGATTGAGGGCACCCTCAGCCAGTCTGCAGAGGACACCAAGTCGGGTGGGAGTGTTGATCTGCTGGAGGGCAGGAGGCTCTGCAGCAGACAGACTAGACAGACTGGATCCATGGGCTGTGGCCAGTGGTATGAGGTTCAACAAGGCAAAGTGTCAGGTCCTGCACCACAACCCCATGCAACACTCCAGGCTTGGGGAAGAGTGGCTGGGAACCTGCTCATGGAAAAGCACCTGGGATGTTAGTTGACGGCAGCTGAGCGTGAGCTGACTGGTGGAGTTGGCAGTGTCGGGTTAACAGTTGGACTCTACGATCTTAAAGGTCTTTTTCCAACATATATGATTCTGTTAGTACATTAATTGGGATTTGAATGCTTCTCTTGCCTATCCTTATGCCAAAAAAGATACTCAGCACCAATTCTGAAAGAATGAGTTTCCAGTCTTGCCTGGGTCCCGAACTCAGAAGGAAAGCTGAGACACTGCAAAGTGATTAAGAGCCCAGACAGACAATGAAACAACCTCTAGAAGGTAAAAAGGAGCTTGAACCAGAGACAGGGAAAGTGCAATGAGGTGAGCGAAACTTGTACTTCTGTCAAAAATTGGTATCTGAATATGGTAGCTACTTAATTTAAAAGAACTGCAGAAAGGTATTCACATCCTCACAACCACCAATCTGTAATTCATAATGCTCCATTCATTACATTGAAGTAAGTATTTCAGACAAAATACCAAGGTGACTTCATTTTCTAACTTATCATTAATTTTGGCTACCACACAGGGCCTTCAGATCTTGTCACATACATTTTGCACTGAATTCCCAATGTATATTTTAAACATTTTATTCCAGTGACCTATTTCTTCAAGCCTATCTTGCATTTCAGTGCTCTAGCTCCAAGTTGATTGGCTTTGTATTATCACAGCAAGGCTACTGCTACCTCCTGGTGAAACCAATTTTCATACCACAGAGTAAAATCACAACTATTTTCAACAAGTCTTTACATCTGTCTACGATTTTGCTAAACGCACTAACAACAGCTTAGTTCATACTATATTAACTGCTGTAGCTCTGCTGATTTGGTCAATTCAGACCTATTTTGGAAAGCAACCTTGCTCTTTTTAATGATTCCAAGCCCCACAGCAGACTCCCAAATGAGCACTGAAAAGGGATCAGTGAAGTTTTCTGCAAGCATCAGGGTAGTTCTAGCTATTATGCTACACAGCAACATCAAAAGAATATCCATAGAATGCCAAAATATTATGAAGTAGAAGGAAAAGAAAAGATGAGCAGAAACTCACAAGAAGCAAAGCACTCTACTGATTTTGAGAGGATAGCATTCATGTACTGTGTGCAGTTCTGGTGTCCTCAACATAAGAAGGACATGGAACTGTTGGAGCAAGTTCAGAGGAGGCCACGAGGATGATCAGGGGCTGGAGCACCTCCCTTATAAAGACAGGCTGAGAAAGTTGGGGCTGTTCAGCCTGGAGAAGAGAAGCTGTGTGGAGAACTCAGAACAGCCTTCCAGTATCTGAAGAGGCCTACAAGGATGCTGGAGAGGGACTCTTCATCAGGGAATATAGCAATAGGACAAGGGGTGATGGGTTTAAACTTAAACAGGGAAGTTCAGGTTAGATATGAGGAAGAAGTTCTTTACTGTGAGGGTGATGAGGCACTGGCACAGGCTGCCCAAAGAAGTGGTAAATGCTCCATCTCTGGCAGTGTTCAAGTCCAGGCTGGACAGAGCCTTGGGCAACATGGTCAAGTGTGAGGCATCCCTGCCCATGGCAGGGGGCTGGAACTGAATGATCTTAAGGTCCTTTCTAACCCAAACCATTCTGTGAGTCTATGAAGGGTACAAAAACCGATTAAGGAGGTTGAAACTCGTAAGCATGAAAAACCTCTTAACCTGTCATTAAGGCAAACCATAACACAGTCCACTCAGGCTCCACATGTGAAAACATTGTTCAGAACAATTCTGGTGAAGTCTTCCCCCAGAATTTCTGTCAATGATTGATCTCCAGCTTGAACATTTTAATTCTCCCACTGCCCAAGGGAAAGACGGAATTGAGCAAACAAAACCAAACCATACACTTGATTCAGAACAAACATGCCAATCTGCACAAGGCCTTACAGGCCACCGAGAAGCATTTTTTTTGTGAAGCTTGCAACCTCTGCTGCTCCTCTAGCATCATTATTATCACACCTTTAATACTCTGATGTCCGAGTTACCCCAAGTTCACCAGAGGTAATGGATCACTCAGTGCCATGTTACAGCACTGAAAGATCCAACTGCAATATAGGAAATATAACCCTGAATGTGTGGAAGCTGGTCTTCTCCCCACTACCTCAGTGAACATGGACTGGCTGCCCCTGCAAACCAAAAGCCATGTGCCTTTAGTATCAATTCAGCCTCTCCCAGCAAAGTTTTCTCAAAGAAAATACTCTCAAAAGAGCTTCTGATTTCTGAAAGAAATTAAGATAATTTTTTGAGCAAAACTGAAGTTAAAAAATCAAGCAATATAATAGATGGCTGTCTAAATACTTCAGTAAATAAAGATTAATCTAAAACTAGACTCCTTCCAGCCCCCAAGAAATGCAAGGCTATCATTTCAAACCTTGGCTTTGGTGTCATGCACATATGGTTCAAATTAGCACCTGCATACCTCAGTTATTAAACAAAACCAGCTCTCTCTGCATGACCTGCAGAGTTCTTGTGTACAAGAACTTATCCAAGAGCATTATGTCTTCCCCTGTATCAGATGCGTGTGGTATGACATAATGAATGCAGCGCTGCAGCACAACTGGCACTAGTTGAACTCCCAATCATTGGGCCACATTTCCCATCATATTGTTTTCAAGTGGACACTATAGGCTTAGTGGCTAACGGATGGAGCCCTGGAATTTTACCTCAGATCCTTCAAATTTAACCTAAGTCTGAGAAACTAAATTCAATCCCTAGGGAAAAATGCATCTGTCAAAACCACTGCTTGCAGCACACGGCTGAATTGAGAGGTATGCACCAGACATTTTTATCTTGAGTTGTTGCCCATAACTTGTCTGCTGTGCAAGGAGGATTTCAAATGAAAAGTTGCTGTTCTAGGTATTTTTCCAAAATTCTTGGGGATTTGGATGGTGGAAAACAAATTGGTTTATTGTTAAAGCACGTATCTTGGTGTTAAGGGGACCTTGTTTCTATTTCAGACTTTCCCAAGTGTACCATGCGAGCCAACACAATTGCTTTAATACCAACCATAGGTCTCACCCTTAACCTAGCAGACATGAAAACACCAACTGCACCAACTTGAGGATAAACCTGTCGATTTCTCACTGCTTTTGCATACAAACAACCCTTGGCTTAATAATATACAGCCATATTCACTCACGACTGTCAGCATCTTCAAGAACTTGGGAAGTTCTTCAGGTAATGCACCTGTCACCAGCAACTTGAGACTCCCACTGCTGCCTCTAGGCACAGGTCAAGCCTTCTGCAGTCCTTTAAATAGCAGTCAAAAAATAATTGCCCCATAGGAAAATGTACTTCAGTGAAAGCAGGCTTTACTGAAGGGTGGGGAGAATGTATCTAGCTATTTTTTGTTCAATATAGCAGAAACTCTTGGGGCAATGATGTACAGGATCACAACATAGTATATATTTAGACATTTAGTTGCCTATTAAAGCATTCTTAGTCGTGTCCTGAAATAATTGTTCATTTTCATACATACATAGGCTACTGCCTGACAGATTTCCCTACAGACCAGCGCTATTTCTCAAAGAGAGAGCTGTGAAAGTACATTCCCACACAGAGATAACTCCTTGTATTCTGTAGACCTGGCAGTGACCGTCCCAAGCCAACATAATTGAGCAGATTAAAAGGAACCATGTCACAATGATTTACAGGAACCCAAATGACTATCTGCTGGCTGTGTCTCAAGCTGACACAAGCCAGACTCAGGCCCCAGTGTAGAGCTGTGAACTCACTTCCACTCAGATCTGAACTTCCTTCATGTCTCCATGCAGGCTTGAGTTGTGAAAACTGACCTAACATAAAAACTTTAGATCTAGTTCTCATGAGGCTGATGTCCTGCTCTAAACTACTGTTTAACAACAAGTTCAAGCAGCTCAGGGCTTAATTCACAGGAGTGGAGTTCCTCAGCTTGATACTGAGATGCAGTTCTGAATAACAATGTTTTTTTTCCTAGCCACTGTAGTCTATGGCAAACAGCTCTGTAGAACATGCCTGCAAAGCTCCCTACCAGTAACGGTTCTCAAAAAGGTCAGTCAGCGTCAAACCAGAACATTAATTTGTTTCGCACTTGCTCAGACAGTGCAGAAAACTTTCAAGTGCAAACACCAAGACATCCAAGATTAGATTAAGTGTCTCCCTTTTCATCTCAGCTGAACACTGGCCAGTAAATACTCTAAATGGTGTTGGACAACTTTGTGCAGCTGTTCATTAGAGCAGACAAGAGGAAATCATTAAAGATAGAAACTTCCCAGCCACTTGATTTCCACACCAAATAGAAGAAGCAAGTGGACACATCCAAGACCTGACCTGTATGCTCACAAGCACGTTGCAAAGCATGGACTAGCCTCGTAACATAAATGAGAATGTTTCTCCAATGTAATGGAGAGCTTTCCAGTTCTGTTCTCCCAGGCTCCCATCCTTACAAATCCAGTAGCTGGAATTTACATCATTGCAATTTTGCTTTGCAAATATTGTCAAGTGCTTTTTACTCCTGATTTTCTCAACAGCTGCTTTTTGGAGTTCAAGTTTTTACTAATTAATTCAAACATTTAACAGAAAAATGCAAACCTCACTTGATACAATTACTATACTAAAACAAGGAAAAATTCTCATGGTCTGGAAGATGAAGGGACTAAATGTTTTTGTGTTGGGCTTTTTCCCCTTTTTGTTCTCCTTTGCTCTTTAAGAACAGCACATGCAAAACATTTGTGAAGCCAACACAGCTGCAGGGCCCACTCACCAGACCAGTGCTGTCTACTCAGCATCCTTTCTAGCTTTTTATAGATACAACTTAGAAACACCATGAAATTTATTTCCTGCAATAATGATCCTCAAATATTTTCTCTAAAAATCAAGGTTCAGCAAAACTCTCTCAAGAATGTGGAGTCACGCATTTACATTGTGTTAACTTAGTCTTTCCCATTCAGGTTCCTTCACTGTTCCCTCTTTGGGCTTTATTTTGCCTGTCTCAGTCATTGCGGTCTGCAAATCCTGGCTGGCATGAACATTTGGAACAATTTCTTCCTTGAGAGGGTGCTCAGGCATTGGAACAGGCTCCCCATGGAATGGTGGAGTCACCATCCCTCAAAGTGTTCACAAACCTTGTGGATGAGGCCCTTAGTAACATGGTTCAGTGGAAGCCTTGGCAGTGCTGGGGTAATGGTAGAACTTAATGATCTTAAAAGTCTTTTCCAACCTGGTTGATTCCATGTTTCTATCTCCATGTACAGCTTACTGAGAACCTGCACTGGGCAAACACTACACATACGGGCTCAGAGGCTCCTCTTCTAAAATTCTCTCTTTCCTACCACAAATATCTGGGCAGATAACTCCAGAGCTCATTTTCCTCTTCTGTATTTGCTTCAGGCTGCTCCTATTCTCCATGTCTGCATTTTCATTTTCACCTCAGGATGAACCTCTAGAAGCTATTATAAAGTAAAAAATTATTATTTTATGTTAATAAAATATAAGCTCTCCTGGTCTGCATACACAATCCATTCCAACACACTGATATCATTTCCTTACACAGCACTTCTAACAATTGTTCAGATTTCCTTCCATAACAGCAATCCTCTTCACAGTGGCACAGATGCAAGCAATACATGTCTAGCCACACCAGGCTCTAGACTCTGCCATTCCCTCTGATGGTACTGGAAAGGTGACACAGATAACAACCTAGGATGTATGGTTCCAGAAGCTGGAAGAATCATCATAGTATTTCTTTGAGATCCCAGATAAGTCAAGGCTAGGGTTAGGGGTCTGTTTAATAAAATAATGAAAGAGTCTCAATGGTTTTGTGTTATCACCTCTTCAGGTTTGACCAAGATATTTGGATTTGTTTCTCTAAAAAAAGCATGCAGCCATCATTTGCCCACATAGTCAGTACCAAAGTTTGAAGCCATACACCCTTGTGAAAAGAGGCCACTCCACCAGGGCAGTGCAGGATCCTGGTGTAGCACACTACCTGCCTTCCCAAATTCCTTCTCAACTGAGGCCATCTGGGATGTTTGATGTGAAGAAGGAGGAAAAGGTTTTTTTCTACTGTGATTTACGTTACCTGCTGATGCTTAGGATCTGCAGTGAAAGGTGATTTGTCATTTCTGCCTGTTTTTCTATTCTGACCCCCTTCAGTTTCCATTTTAGACAATGGTTGCTATAAATTTACTCTCAAAATTTTAGTGTGACAGTAATGTCTACGCCTGTGATATGTAAAAAAAAACCCTGGCAATTTGTACAAGTGATTTCAGAACTGGAATTTGCAAGTGTTCATCTAAGTCTGTCAGTTTATTATTCTTGCTTCTATTGGCAGCTTCCAAGAAACCTCCTGGGAAAAGGAGCCACTAAGTCTGGTATGTCAGAAATATCTGCTAGATGGAATAAGCAACTCTTAGCACCTGAATTTATAAACCTGAGAATGTTTATACTCCTGACCTGTGTTTTGATCTGTGTGGCATCCTGCTCTGCCTTGATTTTCTGTGCCACGGAAGGGGCTGATCCATCTGGAACCTCAAATTATGTTCATCATCCTTTAACCCAAGGTAATGAGCTATTGAGCTGAATGATCTTCAGAGTCCGGCCACATAGGAGACTTCAGCTAGGTGATGGTTCCCACAGGAAATACGCCTGGAGTGCATTCACCCATCAGCAGCACTGACTATCTAACCCAGCAGCTTTTGTGTTAAGTACTTGACCTCAGGCTGCACTGGCTGCTAGATTTACCCAAGCTGGGTAGGAAATAAGGGAGCAGAGCACGCAGGGTCAAGGAATAGGCATAACCCAATTCAAGCGGCACAGCTTGCTAGTCTTTGCTTAACACCCAAGTCAATACAATTCACTAAGGCAATACCTACTATTCCCATTTATAACTGTGAAGTTTCAGCTGTGCTCAGAGCCAAAAGAAAGGGAATTGGCTTTTAGGATGAAAATGAGTTACCAAAGAAATAACAGATCTAATTTCATGTGTCAAGTAAAAGATAAAATCAGGTTTATTTTATCCCACATTATTTTGACTCTAGCTGTCAACACTAATATTTTTTTTAGATTGACTGACTGCAAGGGCCAGCTGAAGAAAAAACAAACTTAAATCCTAAATAACTGTTACAGTTCTGCATGCAAAGCAGAAGCTGCTTTGTTTGCAATACTATCATTTCACTACAGATCACTAAGAGTCCCTTTCCAACACATTTACAATATAATTCCTGTAGTTAAACAAAAAGGGACAGTTACCAGGAAGCACAGATGCATTTTGGAAACCCCCTCTGCACAAACACAAGGGGAGAGCCTCAGAGGGAGGCATCTGAAGGCCAGCACTGCTGCTGAATGTCAGTCCTCTGCCTGGAGCAAGTGCAACACTCTGCACAGGCAAGGGTAACAGGCTGCACTGTTACTGCTCTTCATGTTTCCTAGTATCATCTCCCTTCATCTTGTTATTCATGGTAGACCTAGAGTAATTAACTGATGTGAGAGCAAAGTAAGTCACAACTAGTTAGCAATTTAATTTGAATACAGGTGGTAGGGATAGCTACTGAGCACTGAAACCATGGTGGAAGCATTTCCAAACTGACTAAATATCTCATCTAATACATTTCATCTGTATGAAACATATCAAATCCCCTCTTTTTCCTTTTATTTCACAAATATTGCACAGGATGAAGGAATGTCAGGGCTAAACACTCCAATACAGATGTAGAACACATGTATTTGCATCAGTTTAAAGCAAGATTACAGACACTAGAAAGCAGTTGTGGTTCGGCACTACAAATCCTCCATTTTAATTAAGTTACGGTCCAAATGATTACAAGAAAGACTTCCTCATGTTGCAGGAGTAGGATTACTTCTATGAGGACAGGTTTTCACGTGGAAAACTATGAGAAATAATTACCTGAACTCAACAAACTCAGTATAAGACACTGAATGAACTCCAAAGAGTTCCACAGGTTATGCCAGCAATAATCCCAAAGCTATGTGTGTGACTGAAGCCCAGAGCATATTACCTACGACCTGCAGACCACCATCAGGTGTGCTTCCAGGGGATCTTTCCATACCTTCCAATTCTCCTGATCTGTCTCCTATTTATCTTTTGCATTTCTTCCCAGCTCAGCTCAAGAGAAATTGAGTCAAGGAAGGGTCAACTCAGTTAATGGGCAACTATTCCATTAAATCTCACATCAGGATCATCATCATTGAATAGCAAAGGTCTCTACCCCAATACTTGGATGCTGAACAGAGCTACTTGAGCACAGAAAGAAGGATTCAAATAACTCAATTTTGAAAAGTCTTGAGATTGAATCCTTAAAGACTTTACATGATTCATCCTTAAGAGCAAATCCATGACTATGCTGCTGGAAACAAGACCACACAAAGTCTGATTTACTTTTTCTCATTAACGGGAACAGACTGTTGGCTGCATTAAAATTAATAACCAGGTTAGTCTACTATTGAAATCTGTATTGATTATTATATTTGCATGTTAAGACCACAGAAGAATTTCTGTCTCATAAATACTGTATATTTAGTAAACCCCTAGTCCAAACTTTTGTTGTTGGTTTTTTTTAATTTTAATTGCACACAAACTATTAAGTGTGGTTAAAAACATCACTGAGATTACTGCACTTGCAATACCTGCCAGGTCAGACTCGATGCAGTGAAACACATCTGATGCAAGCTGAAATAATAGGTGGGGTTTGCTATTTTGCTACTATGACATTTTCCATTCCATTAATTCCAATCAGTTACACGAACTTCCTATCAATAAACTCCAGTCTCCAGCCACAGAAAGATGCAGTTGCAGGAGGCTGAGAGCCTGAGGGTTGTTACAAGCCTGATGAAAAGAACACATAATGCATTTCAATCACATTCTCTATAAAAATACCCCAAGTTAATGTCATCACAAGTCCTGTAACACTGTTTTTCATGCACTAAATTGTCTCCTCTTCCCTCTGGCTGATGGCTCTTCCAATCCTGTGCACCAAGTGAACCTCAATGCTACCCTGAACACTGTGGAGTGTTCCTGCCCCCTCTTTTCAGAGCCACTACTGTACAGCTACTGCCACACTACGTTGCTATTTCCAAAGGTAATTTTGCCTCCAATGATAGTCTGTCTGGTTTTACCTGAGAAACTTTGAGCGCTTGGCCTTCTCATCTTCCTCAGGGATGTTTCTCTTCCCCAGACATCCTATTTTTCATGCAGACATTCCTTCTTCAGTTTTCAAATTTCCTGCAGCCTTTTTGTCTGCTGTTCCTGTGCGCTTTCAATCAATGCACAGTTTCCAAGGAATCCAAAGATAAGACTTTCATAGTTGCTGTTTATACTGCTGGTAATTCAGTTATCTTTTCTCCTTCTAATAGCAGGAACTCCTCAAACCAGTACGATGCTGTTAGGAAACAGGTGTGCTACATGGCACTGACCGTGGGGAGAGAGATGATGGCAAAAGGGATTCAGCTCATATGTTAGTAAGCACATCCAAACCTTGGCAGGCTCTGCTGGAAATAAACTGTCCAAAAAGAGCACAGACTTGCCAGGGAAAAGGGCCTGAAGATTGAGAGGTGGCTGCAGCCGCTTAAGCTATGGCAGAATAGAAAGTGAGAAGTGTGAGAGACTCCTGTGTAACAGAGACAAGTGTGGACCATGCATTCCCTTTTCTTTAGACACTTTTTATTAGAACTAGTATCATCATGACCTCAAAGATCTGGCTATAGTCATTTTACTTCTACCAGTGCACATCCTTTTCATCTCTTTCCACTGTGTTGTACCCATTACACTTCACATGGGAAGACTTAACAACCTGCAGTACGCTTCCCTTTGCAATGGGAAATACCCCATCTCTAGCTCATCAACACGGAGACAGACAGAATGAGGATGTGACGTTTCAAAAGCATCTGATTGCAACTTGGCTTGCCCAAAGAGGTAAGACAGGCTGTGGAAGAGGAACTCAGACGAGAGGAATCCCTTTTCAGTGTCCTTCCCCTTTTGTGCCTCTCTTGGTATTCATCTCTCAATTCCTTCTCATGCCCACCCCTCTGTGCACAACTAAAGGCTTCCTGCCTCCCCCTGTCTTTCACATGTGTAAGGTCCAGTGAACGTGCAATGCTACAACTTTCAGGTACAACCATACCCTTCAGGAATCACAAAATATACAGACATTTTCCCAGACCATATATTTCCTGCTGCTGCCTGTGCTAGTTTTTCCCTTCTTGTTTCATTTTTTTTCTTATTCTCTTTTTTTTGACAGTTTTTTTACCTTCTAGTTCAAAAACCTTCTCCGTGCAGATCTCAAGGGGTACCTTCCTTTAAACCTTGTCTATTCTCTGCTCTGATGTCAAATTTTCAAAAATGTAATTCACAAAATTCCTTCTAAAAATATTGTCTGCTCAGAATCTGGCTATTTCTGCAAAAGAACTTCACTGACAGCAGGGCAACTCCCAGATGTGAAGATGCTTGCATTCCTCCTCCCAGAAACACTGGGTGTCTTCTAAGGCACAGGAAAAGAGGGAGGGATGAAGGATCAGATGCTTAATTATGTGGTATTTGGTTTTAGGTAACCTGAAAGGTGAATCCGCATTGTTTTCAAAGCCACCTTACCTTAGGAGATTTAAGCAAGTGCCCATCAACCTCCCCTCCTGCCTTTGATGCTCATGTCAAGGGCAAATGGTTGGGCAGTGGAAGTCTTCACATGAGGCTGAAACACAATAGTGCTGGGAATTGTTCCTAATTTCTCCTTTAAACTCGATCCTTCTCCTGCATGGCTGGCCAGGTTATTACCTCTGAGGAGCAAGGTCTGCTCAGCACTGAATGTTCTGGGTCTGCAAACCAGAGACAGACAGGCATTGTGTGGTGCCTCAAGGAGATGGAAGGGCACTGACAACCATTCCTTCCCAACCCTGAGGACAGAAAATACCTACCAATTCCACTTGTTACTTATCACCAACTGCTGACAATGACTTTTTAACATTTCCACTTTGACTAGATGAAATAAAAAGCAGGGAAGAGTCCATTTCTGTTCTCCTGCCTACTGTGGTATTTCTATCTTGGGAGACCATGGGACCACTTCCATTTATGATTATTTATGTAAGGCTGTAGGGGTTTTCCATTCGTACAATTGCTCCTTTTTGGCATCTCCTCCTGTGGCACCACAACTGTACCAGTATCAAACCCCTCACTTTTAACTCAGAAGAGCAGCTTCATCACATAAGCAACATAGAAGAGAAGCCAAACTCCCTTACCAGAAAAGAACCAACCTGCATATCTTCATTTTACCTTCCTGCTGCATATCTCACACAAACATAAAATCATTCTGATACATCTGCCTGCTCTTCTCCCTCAACTACAGACCAATCTGATTACTCCCAGCTGACTTCTGCTAACATTTCAGCCATCCCGCATGTCCCCATGTCCTCTCTATCCATATCACAACCCAGCCCAGTACATCCTTTCTCCTGCAACTGCCATTGCACAAGCACATGCCGACATATGGGCTCGGGAAGCCCAGGCAGGAGTCTGTCCTCTTTTGGCCCTCCTGAAGAAGCAGGAGATGTAGCATAAAGCCGCATTCTCTAACCTTATTACACACGCTCAATTTAATCTGAATAGCCCTCACTAGTTACATTCCCCTTTACTCCTCTGGGCAAGTTCGTGAATTAGGCCAAAAGCTGAGCCTATGCTTCTGCAACTGATGGAAATATAATTTTCTATTTACTAAGGAAAGTATTAATATCACCTAAATGAAAATTCAGTTTTTGAATAAGTTACTGTTCTAAGGCACATACAGAATTATTCCACAAGCAGAAACTTAATTACAGAGAAAGGAAATGCAGGAAGGAAAGAATTGATATGTCTGATTATATGTCCCCATATATTAAACTCAAAAGTCTATTATGTTATTTGTTATATCCTCAGCATTAATCTTCAGGTATAGCAAATTAGTCAGAGTAAATATCAATCAATGACACCTTCATAAAGAAACAACAAAGGGAGACAGACCTCATCTTTTCAAGTGAGGACAAGAAACAACTCACGACACAGAATGATAAAATGCTTTGATTTCTTTCAAGACTAAACTTAAGACTATAAAATGGAAGACAGCCCATCATTCTGATGAAGTCAGAACATTTCTTTTACTCTGTAAACCTACCCCTAGGTCTTTTAGTTATAAGGTTTATTTTAAAAAAGTCTAAATTTTACCTTATATTTCACCACCGTCTGATACTAGCAAAAGTGTATGCAATAGCTACTGGCTAAAAAGCAACAAGAGGTTAATTTTATTTTACCTAAACATCATGTGCACTCATAAAATCAAAGCAGACCTTCTGATGGTTGTTTATTATTATCATCATCATCATTATCATCATCATTATTATGTAATACTAAGTTTGCAAACTATCACACAAAGTGACTAGTGCTCTTCAAGGGCAGCTCTCCTAAGAAAACAACAAAGGATTGTAGAACAGTTTCTTCACATAAACTTTGCCTCTTTCATCCTGACACATTAACCAGTTTAGCAAATCAAAAAGTGTAAATGCATCCCGTGGCTCAGCTACTTGCATTTGAGATGAGAAAGACAAGAGATAACAGAAGCACAGGTTAAGAACTTGCTTCTCTCTGCTGGAAAGACTTGAAGAACCGTGGTTTGCCCCAAAGTGATCTGGAATTTCACATGCGCTGCTTGAACTGCATGTGCTCCTGCAAGCCAACGTGCTCTGCGCCTTGTGCTGGAGACATTTGGACAGCTGTTGAAACATCTCCTGCTACACGGAACTGTTAGGTACTTCAGAGCCATCACTTGATTATCTCTTGCTGACAACAGCTATCTAATACTCAGTCAGTGACTTCAAACAGTAGTGCAGCTCCATAGAACAGGCAACAGAAAAAGCCTAAGCATTTTCTTGAGCTTACTTTTGGCAGACAATCTGAAATTAGTGCATCTATGAATTCATAGAAGGCACTTGGACTCATTTTCCTCTACTTAGAGAACCCATTTCTGTGCAAACAGTGCATTTTAAGATAACTCTTAAATAACATAAAAACACAGCCAAAAGCCAGCTGACCTAAGGCAGGTCAGAACTAGTATGTCCTTATTTCTCCAAGTCACACTTCCAAACCCAGCCTGCTGATGTGGTGTTTAACTTTCTACTAAGTGCTTCAAGAGAACCAGTCCTTGCCTTACTCTGCAATCGCTATATCTGCAACCAGTGCAGATATGAGCCAGCAACAGCACCCTCTGTCAGCCTGCTCAGATTGGAGATGCCTCAGGACAAGCTTCCTGGCAAAGCAACAGCACACATGATACATGCTCTTGGCTTCAGCAATTAAAAACACACTTAAATATTTTACTGTCAGGGTGGTGAGGCACTGGAGTGGATTGCCCAGGGAAGTTGTGAATGCTTCATCCCTGGCGGTGTTCAAGGCCAGGTTGGACAGAGCCTTGGGCGGCATGGTTTAGTGTGAGGTGTCCCTGCCCACGGCAGGGGGGTTGGAACTCGATGATCTTAAGGTCCTTTCCAACCTTAACTATTCTATGATTCTATGATTCTATAATATTTACAATAGAGACAAAGAAGACTGAAGAAAAAGTAGGCAGGGAAAATAAGAGAGAGAGAGAGACTTCTAAACAATAGAAATCTCCAGAAAAAGTTCAGTTCAGCCAACCTTTCATCCTGTTTGTTCTTTCTACCAGCACCAATATTGAGCAAGTGTCTTAGGGTTAAACCCAACAAATACAACAAATACTGACCACATCAAAGGCTGCGTATCCAAAGAAATCTCTGCACGACCAGAATTTCACTTGCTCTGTTACCAACCACAGTTCCCCTTTCAACTGCAGCAGAGAGAACTGGGACAAAGACCATTTTTATCTCAATTTCCTTTTTCCCTTTTTTTGCAATTAGTCTGAACAATTAATTCACATTACTGCAATTTAGCCAAGACATGCATGAGCTAAACAAGTTCTTCTATCAAAAACCAAAATCCCCTCCACTAACCTAATTACAGACACATTCAAGAGCATTTTTCTGCACAAAACTGAAGTTCTGGGTTAAAATCCTACCATCAATCAAACTCAAGTGTTTTGAGGCACTATTTGAGGACAGATGGTATGCACAGTACTACTACGACTTGAACAATTCTTTGAAGGAAATGAGCTGAGCTTTCAGCAAGAGAGGCAGCTTCTTGAATTACACTGAAATGCTACAGACATGACTGTGATGTGAATTAAGACAAAGTTAGAGAGAATGGAATAAATACATTCCTACTCGATAACTGAAGCAGCAATTATGAACTCAGGCTTTTGCTTTACTTTAGAACTACCGGGTATCTGTTTCTTTTTCATTTAGGAGTGTGTGTGCACAGTCCGATTTTCTTTCCACATGCAACAACCACATTGCAGCTGATATTTACTTCCATTCTAAGTAGAGATGATACATATTCTTTCAGAAAATACCTTAAAACAAATATATGTTTCCAGGAACTTCCCGATGAGAAAATACATTGGCCAGGTCTGCAGACCTAGTTAAACTTTTCTCCTGCACACCTGGTTTGTAAACCAACTTAAAAGCAATATAACATGTCTCTGTTAAACAGTGATATACTTGGATATCTGATAGGCAAGTCTATAGACACCTGTAAATTCAGATCAGGTTTCCCTGTTCTCCTTTCTACCTTGGCAGCTCAGTCTTAATAGACTTGGTATAATAAGTAAGCATTTCAGAACAGGGTGAGTGCTTTGGGTGCATTGGTGCCAACTGCAACACTTTGCATCTCCTCAGCCACACAGGCTCAACCTGATCAGTGCCAGCAGTGCCGAAGGTTCCTTCCGCTCCAGTCTTGGAAGGGGCCCAAGGAGGCTCTGGGGTCAGGCAAGGGGCTTGCTCCATGCTGAACCTTGACCATCCTCCTGGCTGCAGCACAGTTGTGAACTGCTCCTGGTTGAGCATTAACTTTGTTCTGGGTGTTACCAACACAGGAGCTGTGGGTGCACCCGCCTGTCGAGGCACCTGGCACCACAGGGCTACCCCAGGACACCCCAGTGCAGAACCAGTGATGCCAAGGGGCAAATCCTCAGGTGGAATTGTGGTTGAATGAAATAATACAGAGGCCAATGCTCTCATTTCAATTTTCCTTTGTTGTGGTGCATTTCTTCTTGCAACACCTGAGGACTCTTGCTTAGTTCAATTTGCAGTCCCTGACGTAATGTGTTATCTGTTAGACTTTAATTTTTCTAATGATTCAATTTTTCTGTGTTTTGTTTTATGCCCTCTTATACACAAACTGTGGCCTCATATTTCGTGCCTTCTCAAGTCCTCCGGGATGGATCTCTGTCGGTGACCTAAGGAGTCAGTGTAATACCAGTATCACCCAAAGACTACAGTCACAAAAGGGTGACTGTTCCTCGTGGTGTTTTCTACAGGCTCTCCATTGCGACCGGAGGGTGGGAGACGGACTGATGCAACAGCTGCAGACTAACAACCAGGACAGGTTCTGCTATGTGACTACACAAACCACATCCACACCCGGACCTGAAGCACATTCAGTTTAGTACTGCAAAGAGATGCAATTAATCATTCTTGCAAACCAAATCTGAAGGGAATGAACCATTCCCATTTCACTATTATGCATATGAAGAAAGAATGGTTCACAAAGACTGTAAGAAATACTACAGAAGGTGTCCCTGCTTATTGTAGAGGGTTGGACTAGATGACCATTAAGAGTCCCCTCTAACCCAAACTATCCTATGATTCTATAGACTTAGCTTCAGATTAAAAATAATTCCATTACTGAAAATATATATCTTAATAGGTCAAACTATTAAACTTCACCTCAAATGTTATTAATGCCTTAAACCACAGAGAGCAGGAGACCTGTTTTACCTTTGGTACTTCAGTGAATTTTAGGTTAACAAGCTGTTTGCTCTTGTACTGGTTTATTTGCCATTTGTGGGACACTTACATAGTTACTAGGAGTATATACACCAACATATATGTTTCCAAGAACGTCAGTAAAGGCAGATCTGACTCTCAAGTGTTTTTTGTACACTGCAGTTTATGATCCTGAACTGAAAAAAGGTTGTTAGAACAACAATGCTGACTGAACATCATGAAAAGAGACAGTAATAAAGCAATTAAGCATGAGAGAGCTATGTGTATTTAAGAAACAGTCTACAGTCTCTAGGAAAGCCAAGCAGGGTAGAGATTCTTATAGGCTGGCAAGAGCCACTACTCAAGCACTGCAGAAATACAGTGATTCCTAATGGACACATCTGAAGAGAAGTCTGCTTCTGGCACTGCTGCAAAGTGCTTATGGCACGACGCAGAATTGATTTGCTCTGTCTCTTCAAGAGAAAAATGCATCCCTTCTTCTTCCTTACAGGCTGCTGGTCAAAAGTCATCATGAGCAATTCGAACTATGCAGTACCTAGTAAAAGCACTTCTGTTTGGGTTCTGCAATACCATTTTAAGTCCAAATTGATAAGTATTTACAAGTGGTATTTGTTGATATTTCCACTAGCTTCCTTTAGAGGTTGATCTGTAAATGATTAAGTTTCTCATGGTTCTGTCCCAGACAGCTCATTGCGCTATGCAGTTCTATGCTTTTATATGCTTTTGCTGTTCACAGGGGAAACTGTTTCATATAATCTCAGAATGGTTTGGGTTGGAAAGGAGCTTAAGATCATTCAGTTCCAATCCCCTGCCATGGGCAGGGATGCCTCACACTCAACCATGTTGCCCAAGGCTCCGTCCAGCCTGAACTTGAACACTGCCAGGGATGGAGCATTCATCACTTTTTTGGGTAAACTGTGCCAGTGCTTCACCATCCTCACAGTAAAGAGCTTCTTCCTTAGATATAACCTGAACTTCCCCTGTTTCAGACTGAACCCATCACCCCTTGTCCAGGAACCACTTGTGAGATGCTTACATCTAACACACCATACAGCACTGTTTATCTACAAGCCACACAAATTTTGCTTCCAAATACACATGGATCAAAATAAACTTCTAAAGTACCCACAAATGCCTCTCTCACCCTTGCTGTTTCACTCATTTTGAGATATACACTTGGTACTCTCCTAAATTATTGAAGAGAAAGCATTTCATGTTCACACAACAGCATCCTGCCTGCTGGAGAGAATTTTCTGGACTGTCTGCCTTAATGTAAGTTTTTAGTTTCAAGAAAAACACTCACAGAACATAGATTTCACTAAACATGTAGCTACTCTTTCCCTCCCTCATCAAGGACTGGTGTCACAGCCCCACCACAACTGGCTTTTGTACTAAGACTGGCTTTTGTCCCTGATCTCTTTAGTCAACTCAGGAGAGATCATCTACTGTATTACAATGCCCTGATATTCCAAGCAAATTCTCCAGTAAGTACAGCATATTATTTATAACATCTTCTATTTCAACTGCATCAGTGTGATACCTGCATGAAATGGAGTATCTCCCACATATTACAGTGTCACCACATTCCAAGGTCCTGTGAGAAAACCAATGGGTGTTGTCTTTGACATTCACGGAGGATGCCAACTGATGCATGTAATGGTTTCCTAGGTCTACAGTTGTTTCCTAGGTCTACAAGAAATTACTGGTAGGTGTACTTTATGTATGTGCTTGTGTTATCTCTTCCTCTACAATTCAAGAAGTGTGCATCACAGTGAAGCATATGCTGTATTGACTAGTTTGGAACGGTTTGAATTGGCTTCTTGGCAAGAATCTGACCATCTGATGACTTGATTCAGTGTCACAGGCTCAGTGAACAATCATAGTGAATCGCTGTTGAAAAGCAACAATTTCCCCTCATAACAAACCCTGTTCTCAGTGACAGCCAACAGTCCACTAGCATTACAAAGTGCAGCTATAAACTTGTTCACATTAACAGACAAGGTGGCCAAGAATGACACTCGAAGCATAAGGAGGGAAATATTGAGGAATATTGCATGTAACATACAGAACCTTCCTAAAGCCCTTTAGTTCTCATTCTAGTTCTCATTCTAGCTGTCTTATTATGCTACTTTCAGTCACACTGTAAATGTCTTTTCTTACAGCTGGTTGTCACTGAGTCTCACTTATCAGACCATTACTTAATTTGAACAAATAAAATGATCTGCTGACAGAATAGCTGTTTATTTCATTAATTTCCACTAAAAGCTTTCATGAACCAGCTCTTTCCACCTTTCTCCATTGCTTTCCTTAGAGGTAATAATTTGTACTGTGAAGTCATTGTGTTTGGTAACACTAGGCAGCCAGCTGGTTGGGGTTTGTTTTCTATAACTTGGAAAAGAAAAATACTACTATTGTAAAGGTGCAAGAGCTGAAATTACTAATACATACATGGGGACATAATGATTTTTAAAAGCCAGTGACCAAAAATGAAAAAAGAAATTGGTTTTGACAATATCACTATTCTTTTATCAGTACCATCACATTTCATTGAGCTTACCCAGGTATTTTTTTACCAACAATGATTATTTGTTTTAAACCTATACAACCTGAATGCGATATCTAAGTACAAACACTGAAAGGCTCTTGAAACGTGCACACTATTTAAGAAACTTCCAGTTAAAGCACATGCTATGCCTTATTTACTGAGACCTGACAATGTGTTTCAAAAGGCATTCACAAAGGTTCATTTTGTGCATGCCCAGGAGCAATAAAGAAGTATCTCTGGAGTTACACGTGGTGTAACTGTTATGCAACCAGTTTTAACTTCTGTAATACCCACTGAGCTTACTTAGGTTTTCACCTGAAAAAAAGGTACTCATGAGAATATGAAGCAAACTAAAGACCAAATTCAGCTTCTAGTTCAATGCAGAAGGAACCCAGCTGACAGCAGCAGAGATATACAGAGATCGATAGGGAACTCAAGGTCCTTAGACACACTGAAGAATTATTTTTCCCCATGAAGTAGTGCTGTCTTAAGGAAGACTATAAGTTAGTAGCACAGATAGAAGGAGATGAGGTTCTAGCTCCACTCAGCTTAATGGTGTCAAAATAGCCAATGACTTCTGCAGGGGCATGACTTCAACCTCAGTTTCTATGTATACAAAATGGTACACCAACAGATGTGGTAAGGAGCCAGCTAGTACATATGCTCAGCTTTGTACAAAGACCTTTCAGAAAAATATCCCAGAAAACACACATCATTAAGGTAAACTTGCCATTTTATCATCTGAATTAGAAGTTTTCAAACCAATAATTTCTGACATCCATAGCATGTTTTTCAGAATACTTAATCAAAGGGCTACTGCAGAAAGCAAATTCAGCTTACAGAAACAAATTTGTGAGCAAATCCATGTCAGAGACCAGGAAAGTTAGCTTTAAAAACAAGACAGACTAGCCAGTTGAAGAACATTTAAGTGTAAGAGACAGAAAACTGCTGCCATTCCTCACTGCAGGAAGAGGTTAGAGTTGTCCTGCTATCAAATCAGGACTTTCACTCCACAGCCATCACACACACCAAAATCCCTCCAACCCTCAAGTACAAGTAGACCTCGGCTCCCCATCATTTGGAGGAAAGGGACCCCAAAGGTATCCCTCAGGGAGGTGATACTTTCATGCTCTGCTGCTTTTCCTAAGAAGAGTAAGATGGCAGCTCAACTGCCTTTCCCATGGGAAGAGGAAATTCTGGACAGCCACTCCCCATCTGGAGACAGCAACACAATACACGACAGACTTGGGCTAATTTTCCACATGACTACAGAACATCTGACAACAAACTCTTATAACACTACCTGAACCCTCCAATTCTGCATGTCTTGCCTTGAGGGAAGGCCCTGTCCCAAAAATTCATCAATGCACCTTTTCAAGCACTTGGCAAAGTGCAAGTCCCACACAAGTCTGCTTCAACAGTAAGAAACAGTCAGAGTTCTTCTGTTAGGTAAGAAAGACACTTAGCTCTTCCCCTCTTCCCCCAACATGTATTTTAGTCAGTTGTTTAACCTTTGTGGAGACTCTAAAAACATATTTTCTAGCTAAAACATTTATACAATCACTTTACATTCCTTTTATTTTTTAGTTCACAACTTGAGAAGAATGTGAATGAACAAATGACAGATTCCCCAACAATTTACACACAGAACTCTGAATTCTTGGAAAACAGAAGAAAGTCTTCAGAACATTCCTTACATGAGCTGTTGCATGCTATTCACAGAAGCACACCAACGTTGAGAACCAGCCTTCTGAACTGGCCAACTGTGACTATTTTAGGAAAACCAAACAGTAGTTTTGGTTTAATTTATTTATTTATAGTCTGTGCTCACCTGTCTGTGTTACAGTGATGTTCTCTGAGGATTTGGCAAAGCATTACTCAGTTCAATGAGTTCTCTTCCTACTGAGAATTCTATTTCTTCAAGCTGATTGGCCATGAAGGAAGTTTCCCATCACATTTGCTAATGTTTAACACAATCTAGCATCACAAATACAGTAAGCTGAATTGCAACGTACATATGCTCTATACAATTTCATCTATAATGGCACCTGTTTCCCCACTAGGATTAGTATTCTTCACTGGGTTGGCTGTATTGAAGACACCTATTAAAAACCAAAAAAGTGTCACTCATCTATGTCCCATTCAGGACAGGCCTCAGGCTGCATGTGCACTGGTCATCATGCAACACGAAGAGCAGGACTTCAGGAATGAAACAGTTGGAGCCAAAGACCCTGTGTCCCCACAACGTACAAATTTGGGCTCTTCATATCACAGCAGCACTAGTCTGGTCCCAGAACTGGCTGTTTCTATGAGGATGGTGGTCCTTAACCTTGAGGTCTTCTGATGTCAGCTAAACCCATTCAAATAACATGCCCTGAGCCTTGCTGTCAGCTCCAACAGGACCATCCATCACAGCACAATCATTTGCAGATATTCACAGCTGCTATGTCACTGAAATAATACTATTCATGTATTCTATCAAACGTACTCAGCTCTCTGAACTTCTGCTTCACTTTTGATAAATCACAGAAAAGGGTGAAGAAATAAAAGATGCTCTGTATTTCTCCTCTTTTTCAACCTGCTTTTTTTCTACGTGGACTAGCAGTTTTACAGCCTTCCAATGGAAAACACACACTAGATCTAACCATGCCATTTTTAGACATTTAAAATAATCTACAATCCACATATTACAACCAAACTAGAATGACTTTTTGCATGATACTGCACCCATGACTTAGAGAGAAGGAATCCTGGAGGGGAAGAAATTAAGAATTATATTAAATGGTCCCTTTTAGGATCCATTTCTCCAGAATAAGCACAAATTAAAATCATGCTGAACTTCAGAGCTGCATTAGTGTGCTGTGTAACATTTGAAGTAGCATTTTTTGCTTGCTTTTTGATCCTCTTTCTGCTTCCAGTGCTTCATGATCCTACAAGTGAAAGAACAGAAATAAAACTACAACATTAATGTACAGCCAGGTCACTTGCTGAGGTTCAGAGGACTCGGGATCCAACAGCCCTATTTCCAAGCATTCCAAGTGCTTTTCTAGTGCACTACACCTGCAGCCAAACATGCATCAGCATACAGTACACCAGCAGCAGAAGACTATCCTGCCTGTGGTTTCTGGAGATAAAATATGAACAAAAAAGGTTCCACTTGTCATCTGCACAACAGGTCTCAAGGAGTAACATGATTTCCACACATCCCTACCTCCTTTTCATTGGGAAGAATTGCATACTAAGCCTTCAAGAGACAAAATATAAAGATTACCTCCGCATCCAGGAAACACAGTTTAATTTCTTTCATATAACCCTCTTTCCAATGACATGGAATTTGCTATCTATTTTGTATTTCAAGGGCAGCAGTGATCTGTTTGAAACTAAGTTATGGTTACCTGCATGACTTGTGCAATTTCCACAGACATTTATTAAACAAGAAAGGGTTCAGTTAAAAGAGGAATAAACATTTCTGTAATACCCTCTTTTACATGAGAGAGATCCCTTCATAGATGTTGGGAAACAGTAAATGAAAAAAAAGATTGTGTCAGCACAGTATTGTTGGTCATACACAATACAATCTTAGGCTCCATCATGTTTTCAACACTGGAAACAGGTATATTACAAAGTGCTTAATTCCCCAGTTTTTCTGAGTCAGCTGTAGTGGTTGCTTTGAATGGCTCTAAAGGAGCAAGCTGTAACTGGTGCTTCTGTACAGCTTCAATAATATACATACAGCCAGCCAGCTGCTTTCAAAGCAAATGCTCAGTGCAGAGAAAAATAAGCCAGTTCCATTCTGCTATGCATTAATTTCATCTATCTCCAGGTTATAGCTCTCACATGACTGAGAACAAGAACTTCAGGGGGGCGTAGTTCTTTCCTCTCCCCCCCTCCCAGTCAGTGGAATAGGGGGAGGAAGGATGAAACCTTTGCTTAACTCATATCTCTAATTTCCACCAACAGATTCCATCCAATTATTTCAATTACCTAAACACTTTTGATGCTGGCACTAATACCTGAGAAAACATAACTATCTTGTTCCGATGGCCATGAAATCCAAATCCAAGTTTATAGGGTACTTATGTCTTAAGTAGGGTAGTAGGGTAGCTGTAGTCTTCCTCTCTGCCCCATCACCTCAAGCCTCTCTCAAAAGATCAGCCTCCATTCTCACAGTGACTGAGAGAGTTGCTCTGAGACACAAAAAAGAGTTCTCAAATATTGCACAATTTCCTAAGGCTTTTGTAAACACAAACTATGATAGCCACAGAGCCCTTTATCACCTTGAATAAACAGGGAATATTTAATGCATACCAGAGTATAGGTGAGGGCTACAGAGGGTAAACATACACCTGTGTAAAGAAGTTGAGACCTGTCTGCCTGTTGACTTCATCTGATTGCAAGACCTGCACTGGATTTTAGATGAATTCTCATGATGAGAACATGGGAAATTCACCAGTACTTGCAAAATGCACCAGCAGCCCACTGTTACCCAACCCTGCAGCCCTTGCTCCTATTTCATAACTATCTTCACCCTACATACATCTTATTTTTCATACAAGCTTTTCTGGATCAAGTTTGTGACTGAAACTGGTTAATAATCAAATATATGCAATGCTTCATCATGACAGGCTCATTTTAGGGAATTAACCTCCCAGAACAACTTGACAAAGGGATGACCTGCACATGCTGATATGAAAAGGAGAGGAAATAGGAACAGCAGCTGATCAAGCCACACAGAGTGACCAAGCACAATGAGAGATTTGGGTGTTTTTTTCCAGCACAGTACAGTTTTTCAGACTGGATGGTTTTTAATTCTCCTTCTCCCACTATGTGACAAAAAGAGGACACATTTCACCCTGCTTTTTGGTTGCGTTTTTTGTTTTTGTTTTGTTCAGTTAGGATTTTTCTGGTTTTTGTTTGATTGGCTTGGCTCTTGTTTTGTGGGGGTTTTTGGTGGGGTGGGTTTTGTACACATAGGATAGACTGGCTGCTCTTAAAGCCTGAGTGCAACCCCCAGAACTGTATAGAATTATCTCTAGCCCTAGAAACAACAGTAGTAAAAATACAGGTGGCACTGTCACCATAAAGAAAAATCAAACATGGTTTCATAAAGGAATACCTTCTCTCTGTTGGTTCATTAGAGGAACTCTTTATCTGGGACTGTAGCGATAGGACAAGGGGTGATGGGTTTAAACTTAAACAGGGAAGTTCAGGTTAGATATGGGGAAGAAGTTCTTTACTGTGAGGGTGGTGAGGCACTGGCACAGGTCACCCAAAGAAGTGGTGAATGCTCCATCCCTGGCAGTGTTCAAGGTCAGGTTGGACAGAGCCTTGGGTGACATGGTCTAGTGTGAGGTGTCCCTGCCCATGGCAGGGGGGTTGAAACTGGATGATCTTAAGGTCCTTTCCAACCCAAACCAGTCTGTAATTCGATGATTCTAAAATAAGTTTTTTAACTCAAAGAATGAGATTCACCACTCTCCTAAGAGCAGCTTTCTTTTTTCATCCTTTCCCTCAGCATAAAAGTTTCTTCAGTAATGCCATGTAACGGGGGGTGGACACAGACTGCACAGAGTGTGCTGCATTGTACTTATTAAGAAAGTAAAGATGGAATGATTCATCTGATGCAGTTCCTTTGCCTTTCGAGACAAACTGTTTTTTCCCTGCTGTTTTCACACAGCAGTGAACACTTTTGTTTGCTGGACTCCTTACATTTTCAGGGGGGTACAGGGATCTCAAAGGTTTGGTACTGGTTTTTATAACACATGGTGAAAGAAATCTAGGACCTGGGATTTGATTGCAAAGGTGACAAACTATGACCACGAGGAGCCTGTAACTCTGCGTGGCCAGTACTCAGCTGGTTACCACACTTCACCAAAGACGCAGTGCTTGGGTCAGCACTGATTGTCTTTTGCATCAGAAAGAAAACCTTCAGTATGGTTTAAATCACCAATTTGTACTTCCCTTTCCAATGAATGTGTATGGGGCCACTTTCCATATAAACCTGTGTAATGTTTTCAACCATTTCAACATAAGAAGGATATGGAGCTGCCGGATCAAGTCCAGAGGAGGCCACAAGGATGATCAGGGGCTGGAGCACCTCCCGTATGGAGACAGGCTGAGAACATTGGGGCTGTTCAGCCTGGAGAAGAGAAGCTGCG
>JANHGB010046526.1:6950-20864 GCA_026283785.1 Coracopsis vasa | reverse complement strand
GCACAGCACCATGGGGACCACGCAAACCTGGTATGATGGTGCGAGGGCTGTGCACACATTGCACGGCACCATGGGGACCACACAAACCTGGTATGATGGTGCGAGGGCTGTGCACACCTTGCATGGCACCATGGAGACCACACAAACCCGGTATGATGGTGCGAGGGCTGTGCACACCTTGCACGGCACCATGGGGACCACACAAACCTGGTATGATGGTGCGAGGGCTGTGCACACCTTGCACGGCACCATGAGGACCACACAAACCCGGTATGATGGTGCGAGGGCTGTGCACACATTGCATGGCACCATGGGGACCACACAAACCTGGTGTGATGGTGCGAGGGCTGTGCGCACCTTGCACAGCACCATGGGGACCATGCAAACCCAGGATGATGGTGCGAGGGCTGCGCACACCTTGCACAGCACCATGGGGACCACACAAACCCGGTATGATGGTGTGAGGGCTGTGCACACCTTGCATGGCACCATTGGGACGAGGCGCATCTTGAACGGTGGCACAGGGACCACACACACCTTGCACAACAGCACAGGGACCAGGAACACCTTTGGACTACGGCACAGGGGCCATGCACACCTTGGTTAATGGTGTGGATGCCACACTTGGGCTGCAGGCATCCAGAGCACTGCAGCGCCCAACAAAGGAAAACATTTTTAATGCTATGAAACATAACTTATATAATTTAATGCTGTTTTTTATGAATATTTAAAGGGGGGGGAAGCCTGTTGAAGTTTTTGGCACATTTATTGTTACATGTGAGGGGACCCCATGGCTCCCCACAGAGCAGTGTGGCAGTTTCTGGGGTCACATCCCAGTTATCTCTGCCACCCTTAGGTCTATTTCCTTCTTCTTCTAACTGGGCCTTAATAAAACCATTTCTCACTAACCTCCGGTGTGTGGATGGGTGAGTTATTCTTTGCAGCAGGTAGCCCAAAGTCAATGAAGAGTGGAATTTGAATGACTTCTTGTTGTGTCTATTGGGTTAAATTCTTATGAATCTTTCGAAACTTCATTTACAGGCTGATGAATGCACCTCTTTTTCCCTTTATGGATATTTTCTCTTGACCTGGAAGACTCTCAGCACCAGGAATGTTCATCCTTGTGGATGGGATGGATGGTCCCTGCTCCTGCTGCTTCCTTTCTCCTTTTCTTTGTGAGGTTTAAATGAATATTAGTTCTTCATTCAAAACTTAATATTTAATTTTTATTTATAAAACTTTTTATTTAATTTTCATTTAAAAAAAGAAAACAACTTTTTATCTGAGAGAAGAAATCGGGTTTTTTTCTATTGCAAATTAACCGCAATGGAAATCCAGGATGGCACTGGAGGAGGCCAGAGGTTGTGTTTGTTGCTAAAACCTGGATGAATCATGTAATTAAAGATGGTCTGAAAATGAAAACATACACGGGGTGCAGATGTGGGCTCTGCATCCCAAATAATGTACGATGTGATGGAGATGGGAACAATGATTCTGTCAACAAACCATCAAAGAGAAGTGGCCTTTTCTTGGTTCCTCTCCTTTTTTGTCCAACAACCCCAAAGGAAGTTTCCCAAAGTGGAAATCAAATAAAGGCAGCAAGCAAAAGGGTGAGCGTTGTTCAGCACTGCCGGAGGTGCTATGGTGACTCCTGCTGCCAGCCAGCCTCTCCAGCATGGGCAGGGACCGCTTGCCCTGCCCCATCTCATGTGGTCAGAGACAGGGAAGCACCCTCTGCGTTGTATATTAAACCCCACACTCAATGTTCAGATTCCAAAGCAGCCTCCCGGGAAGCACTAACGGCTACTGACAGACTCACAGGATATACAGAGAAGGGGAAAAAAGCCCTCAGTGAGGTAGGGGAGGTGGCAAATCTGAACGCAGCATAACATGTTTAACCACATTCTATGCAAAAGCCTCTCTGCAGAGCAAGTGCCTGCCTCAGGAGAGCCCTGGCTGGGGCCACTGGGCAGCATCCAGCGCCAGCAGCCCTGCAGAACCAGTTGAGCCACTCAGTAAATGATTATCCATAAAGCACAGCAAAAAGCTCTGAGCTAGCCATCAGTGCTTTCAGCCCAGGCAGATTCCCAGGAGTTTTCATGGAGCACAATGTCCTCCAGAGCCCGGTACTGGGTTGATGGTCCTCGGGCACTGGCTCCTTTGCTGATGGGGCTGCAGCTTTCTCTGCTGACGGTATGCTCTTCCTTGCCTTTAGAATTTACGGTAAAATAGCCTTGATTTGTGTTAAGAGGACCAGTGAGAAGTTAAAGAAGAAGGAGAAAAAGATGAGAAACTTTGCAGCTCTTTCCACTGATGGCTTCAGCAGTTTACAAGACTTTCTGAGTTCAATAATCAGGGTTTGTTTGGGTTTTTTTCTTATGCTTGGTTGCCTTTCATTCAATATTTGCCTCATATGGAGAGTGATTACTCAATAGCAAAGTAATTAATAATACTGTAACGTGGGCATGAACATTCGACAGGATGGGGAAGTTTCCTTTCTCTTCTGAGTAAAGGTTGGAACTTCATTTGGAGCACGTTTGCTGTATGAATATTCCTGGAGATGATGAAGCCAAGGTGGAGGACCTGCTTTAACCCTTCAAAGAATACCCATGAGAGGGCTGTTCTAATTATTTCCCAAATGAACATCATCAATTTAGAGAGTTCACTTTTAAGGGGAAAATAAAGAGAAAGCCAAACATGTCAAGCTAACATCAGGCTACCCAGACCCCTTGGCTCTGTTCTGTAACGACACGCTCAGAATGAGGTTCATGAAAAGAGGATCTTTCCAGTAAAATGTGTTAGGAGCTGGCTTAGAGGTACAGAGCCTCTATAACCGTGCTGGCAGCACACACTGCTTTTCAAATGCAGTCTTTCAGTTGAAGAAATGTCACTGAAAAGGATCTTTTCCTGACATTTAGACACAAAAATGATTCCAGAACAATTTAATCACCCTATAGAGCTCTACTTTTAAGGCAAGGTAGGTTATAACAGCCCAACAATCTGTTGTTCCTGCCCAGAGACCCTGCGAGGACTTGTGCATTCTGGTTCAAACATTGAACTTTTATCCTTTCAACACTGATGATTTCTCATGTCACAACAAATAACCTCCAAATGGAATTTCTTGTAAATGCATCTTTTTAAAAGCCTCCTGAATGGGAACCAAGTTCCCTGAATTCTGTTCAATTTGCAGGGTCTGTTTGGCCCAACCTCTGGAAATACATGTTGATTGGAAAAAATGGAGGGGAAAGTTGCATGAGTGCTTAGGACTGTAATTCCTTTTTGTTGCACTCCAGTTGCTCTCAAATAACGCACAAAAGCAAGATAAACTCTTAATTCAAAATATTTATATGTTTTAATACAAGATGAGAGATTCATTGAATTATATTTTCGTTTTCCCATTGAAAACCACCAGCCAATATTTCCACTTCCAGAAATTTTCCAAAAAGCCATTTTTTTTGTTCAAAAAGGCTTTTTGCACCAAACCACACTTGGTATTTTTATTCAAGCATACTTAACGTCAAATCAGAAATTCATTCGTCTGTGTGGGCTACCAAGTTATTGCATCGCTTCAAAACACATTTTACATTTCATTCACCGATACAGAAATGTGCCAGCAGTTGAAATTGTCTTGATTTGTTGTTCCCCAGTTTTTCCTGTGTTTTCCAGTGAATCAACAACTCTATTCATAGAGCTCAGCAGAGCTGCCTGTCTCTGCAAAACGCGGAGATCTGGCTCGTAAGCCTTTCTGCAGGAGTAGGGATCACTGCCAAGAAGTTTGGGGAGCCACTTCTTGTCTTTCTAGCAGCAGGTTGGAAACTCCATCCTTGGGTTTTGTGGGCAAATTGGGCTCATTTCAGTGTCATTCAGCGCTGAATTCAACTGGATGGCTTTGTTGTCCCAGCAGCCTGGTCTGCATGGGCAGCAAGGAGAAGGCTGCATCTCAATTTTAGATCTTTTTTAATGGCATTTCTCTAACAGGTATGAAATAAATTGTGTTTTCCAGAGGTCAAATATTGCTATTGGATTTCCCTTGCAGGGATAAAGTTTGATTCCATGCCTCTTCCTGCAGGCAACTCATTCAAAATCTACTAGAAATAATAGGATGGAGCAGTTCATGTTTCCATGTGGCTCTTTACCTTAGAAAATCCATTCCTTACGTTTGTGGACCTGCAGTTTTCTGAATGAGAGTTTCTATGAAGTTTTCTTCAACACTGCCTTCTAGTGGGTCTGCACGGATGGCACACAGAGTTAGTGGTGATCGTAGTGATGGGGGTAGATTGATAGCAACCCACTGCCTCTTCCAGGTGAGACCAAAACAGTTGTATTTTTTGGTGATTTTCTTTGTATTCAGTGCCTTTTCAGCTTTTTTTCCTCCTTTCTTTTATTAACAATGAACCTCTTCCCATTCATTCAGTAAAATTGCGCCAGCAGAACCTGAGCAGCTTTGCATGAGAGAGATGCACAATGAGCTGCTGTGAGAGGAGTCATGGAATAATCATCTTGTGAGTGCTGAATTCAGGCACCTGGCTGGGAACAAATGGACACGTGGAGAGCAGAATCCTCACGGGTCCTTCCTGTGCAATTAAACCCTGAAACCAGGGGAACTTTGCCTTGCTATGCAAGCCCAGGCTGTGGGAAATATCCTCGTGTAGGGATGGAGGACCCAAGGGCTTAGCCTGCCTCCAGCCAGGTCCAGGAGGTTTCCCATGGTCCCTACCCACCCTGGGCTGGCCAACATACCAATCCCCGCAGCTCAGATGTGTTTGCTCCCAAAGGGAGGTGCTAGATGCTTCTTGAGCTCCCCGATAAGTCCATTTATTACTCATTACAAGAACAGAATAGGGGTATTTTTCTTTATTCTTATTTTCTTCCATGTTGAATATTTCCTTTTGTTTTGTGTGTTGATCTTGGCATGTAAAGCACATTTTTTTACCATTTTCCTATGTGTCACTGTGTCAAGAACATCCATTATTTATGATTCTTAGGGAAAAAGTATCTCCACAACTCAACTGATGTGAATGATGAACTAAAATCGTTCAAAATGATCACTAATGAACACACAGTTTTTGCCTGGTTTCCTACACTGCCTTGCAGTGGTTATGCTGCCAATTAATTTTAAGCAGTAAAAACAAGCCTTGAATTTACAGCAAGCCTTATTTTCAGCTTAATGTAAGGTGAAACTCTAAAATCTTGTATTAACAGTAAGTAGGCTGACTGTGACTAGATTTCTATTTAATACTGAGGGCAATGACTTCTGTTGAAGTGACCCAATCCACGCTTCTCATAGGAATGTGTATGTTTAAAATTCTCTATTTTGAGGTTCTTAGCCTAAGGTGTTAACAAGAAGATTGCTCAGCTGGGCAATAATGTAAGGCAAAAATATATGTGTTCACAGCCTGCTTGAATACCTCTGCTCCTTTTGAAAATCAGGGGAATAAATAAACCCTGGAATTTTGATGGGGCAATGCAGTAGTGGGGACACACAGAAACCAAGGAGGGCCAGATGCTTGCACCAGCGCAGTCCTGAGCTGTCCAGGCTGGATGAAACCATCATGCAAACAGCATGACGGGGAGCTCAGACTGGAAATTCCAGATTACCAGAGCTTGAAGCCTTGTCTGCACAAACCCTTTTGTGTTTTTCCAAGCAGAAGCACAAGCAGTTCTTCAGTGGGGCTGATTTACTGACCCTGCTTGGTCAGAAGGGCAGAGTACTCATGATGGGAGAGAGAACAAAAGGGATTTGTGACAATTTATTATAGTCACAACTTTCACATCACGCCACTTCCGAATGGAAGCAACGGACGCATGTTGTGGACTGCCAGGATCTCACATCAGCATCAGATGATGAGATGAGTAGATAATAGCTTCTCTAGGGATGATTTGGTTCTTAACAGCTATTTGTAAAGGTTCAGACAGATCCAGAGGACAGTTTGATGTCTTTGCCAGCAATCTGCATCACTGAAGTACCCAGAAGCTCAGGAGTGAGTCACGCATGGGGACAAGAGAGTGCCCGTGGTGTGACGTACATGCCATGGCAATGCCGTGGCTTCTCTTCAAAACACAGTGTAGAGTTACTTTTGCTGCCCATGGAGTGAACAGTATTAAACCAGGCTTCAGATGGTCCCTGAATTAAAGCTCTGGTACAATCCTAACTTCACAGGTAGGTTTTCATTTGGCAGCCCCTCTGGACTTTGTAATTTGGATCAGTGTCTGGTTCTCATGTTTATGAGGGTTGATTTTAGTGGTTTTGTCAATCCATACGCAGTCTGGGTAGCCAACCACTACAGAATTTCCATTAATGATGGAAGTCTCAAATAAAGAGTTTCACTCACTCTGAATACAGAATTTTTCAAGTTGGGTTAACAGTGAGAGGGAAAAAAATGGACTCTGAATTTCCTTTAGAAAATAGTGTTTCCATTCCCTGGCATTTGATGATTCATTGCACAAGTATTTGGGCAGGTAACCTGGGGCCCTTGCGTCCCCTCACAGCATGCGGACATCGCTTGTCGGAGCAAAGTAAGAGCAAGCATCCCCTCTTTAGCGAAGCTGCATCCCCAGTACCCCTGAAATGTACACAGCCCATGGCATTTCCTGCATGTGTGATGCTCCCAGCCAACGGGATGTGGTTCTTTTCCATTGTATGGGACCAGGCACCTGCTGCCCTTCAGCTTTCTGGAAATTACCCTAAGGCATCTCCCCATTTCTGCCTGTGTTCCTTGCCTGCTCTGCACAGGACTCAGATTCAGCGCTTCGCTCCCAGCTTATTTCTCCTTGAAACCTTCCTTGGATTTGCTCATCATTATTTGTACACAACCCGCTTCTTGTCTTTGATGGGTATAAATCATATGTAGACAAAGCATGATAAGTACCACGGTTCTTGGCTGAACCCTCAGTGATTTGCTATTGTAACATATTGCAAAACAGTGTTGAAAAGAATTCCTATTTATTCACAATTTGCTGCGTGTTGGAGCAGTGCGAGGAGAAGGGGGTTTGGTGCCCAGTGCAGCTCCTTCTGCCTCTCAAACTCAAAATGTTTGCTGTGCAGCTCCATCACATCAGCTGCTTTTTGGGTTTAGTTAAAGGATCAGAGCTGCTTGCTGTCTGAGCTTGGTTTTTAAGTTTATAGGAATGGCTTGCAGCTCATCCTTAAAGATCTCCATCCATTTAACATGTACTTTTCTGTGCTATTTTGTAAAGCAGAATAAGCTGTTTCTTATTAGCTTATGGGAAAACAGGTTCGCAGGAGCACGTGTGTGGGAAATAAGGGTGGCAGAAGCTGAAAAAGAACATCAAGTGCTGTGGTGTTTCTCACTGTAAAGGATCACCAGCAGCTTTAAAGGCAGATTTCATCGAAGGGAGGAGGCTAACAAGGTACGGCAGACACAGAACAGACAAAAACCTGAATAAGGAGGCCCTAGTGAGCGCCTATGTTGAAATGCAAGTACCAGAACAGTTCGCTCCTGACGTCGGAGTTTTATTAGTGAGAGTAAACAGGAAAGTGGCTGGAGCTGACAGGTACAAATGATTTGCATCATGGCAAACCATTCCCCATCACAGGCAGAGGCTGGATATCCTGGTGCCTTAAAATAGAGCCAGGCGAAGCCATGAGTCACCTCATCCACTGGGCAGGAGAACAGTACCTGGTATCAGGACGTCTTTTTTCTATCATTGTGACTTTATTTAGCTATGCTGCTTTAAATACATGCATTTCCTAAGAAATAGACGCAGGAATACGCAAGTTTTCCAGTAATATCTTTCAGATCCTAACATAACACAAAATAATGTAGCTCCATTGGCTTCTTCACTATGTGTGTGGCTTTAGAACTGTAACAAATGATATTTAAAATGAAAAATAATCCACTAAAAATATCGACTATAAATCCTGTCTGATCCATGGTACAAATACACGACATTTGCTGTACCTGTGTGTGAACTACAGTATGTCAGGCCATGATGAGGTGGTGGGTGATACAGGGACCGGGATGCTGCAGCACTGCAGCAGAAGGTATTTGAGGCACGTGGCTCGCCATCCTTGGCCACAGGGAAGAGTCTTGCTCTTTAATTCCAATTTACACCCCATTTCAATGATTCATTCTTGCTATCAATGTCTATTTACAGCTCTGTAGCATATAAAAGAGAATATGCCTGGAGCAACTGCAAGCTTTCTTTATACCTTGATGCATGAATCTTTTGGGGCACATTGCCTTTCCATCGGGGGCTGTCTCCCATGCAGGCAGCGGGTGGGAGCTGTCAGATTTACCACAGCATTGAGAGGGGTATCAGCATCAGTCTGACATCTCAACATGGTTTTCAGCCTGAGCCTCAGGTCATCTCCTTGCACAGAGGAATTACTGAATCTTGGTACTAAAAACCACACTGAAGTGACAACGGCACCTGTGGAACATTTTTTCAAAGCAGAGAACCCACTGTAACAGAATCAATTTGATTGACATTTTTGTGGACTTTCTTTCATCCCTTGCACATTCACATATGATCAGGATGCTGCAGGGGGTTTTATGATGGGAGTCTTTCACTTTTGCTTTTACAGATGTGCACATTAGCATTCATTGTCAAAACACATCTGTTATGAGAGCTCTCTGGATCTTGAGACCTGAGGCTTCTTTCTCTCTCTGTCTATATCTTTGGTGTCATTTTAATTGTTACTTCAGAAGGCAAATGTCTGCAAATTTGCTTGCAGGTTAAAGGCAGCCACAGGCTCGAGGTGGTTTGGTGCCTTGCTGAAGAGGGAAGGGGTAGCTTACAGGTGCTAACATGAATCGTTGGAACTCTGACACCACTTCTATGGATCAAACATGCAGTAAGGGTTGGTGATGGGTTTTGCTTATCCCTGTGATGTTGCCCAAGTATTCTTGCTGTGGCAGAAAGCTCTGACGTGGGAGCAGTGCCTCCAATGAAACCTGCTCCTCAGCCTGCCTGCCCTTCAGCCAGATGCCAGCATGGTCATAATCAGAGCAGGCTGTCCCCTGCTGCCAGCAGCTGATTCATCCTGACTCATACCTGCATGCCTGTTTGCAGGGAGGAACACAGCAGTAACGCGGTTGGTGATGGAGGCAGCGTGTCCTCCCTCGAGTGGGTACAGTCCCTGCTTCCTCCTCTGGGCACAACAGACTGTCCTGTGCATCCCTGCACTGACTGCAGTGTGTGGGTAGGGCACAGGCAGAGTTGAGCCCAATGTATGTGTTTTCAAACAGTCTGCAGATGTGCCCGCAAGCTGTGTGTGCATCCCACTGAAGCACAAGATTTTGCCCTAAAGCAGAGCTATGGTAACAGCAGACATAGCTGCTGGAGTTGACCTTTAGCACTTGTCCCAACACACAGAAGGAGCTCACCCTTTGTTATTGACCTCCTCTAGTCTGGTCAGGACCAGCGAGCAGGCCATGCTGAGGGGGTCATATCCTCAAGCAGGCACATCTGGGACAGTTTGCTGTTGTGCCTCCTTGGTTTGCTCCAATGACTGCTTCACACAGGGTGCTTATGAGTTTGGGCTGGAAAATGTTGAAGATCCTTCCTTGGTCCAGGGCCATTTCCATGTCCTCATTTTGACTTAAAATATGAATAATTTTTCCCTTCTAAAGCAGCTAATGGGTTAAGCTGAACTTTATTGTAACAAATACACTTTAGAGTGAATTTTACCTCCCATTTGTAATGACACAAAGCTGTCTGTAATGAGAGGGTATTTTACAGCTCAGGTGTGCAGTCTGGGTTGGAGGAGTCTGTCTCCAAGAGGTACCCTGTGCCGTTTGCATTTTATGGGAAAAGGAGGTGACCTCTCTGTCCTGCAGGAAAGTCCCAGGATTTCTTATTCCTCACGAAATTAGGGCAAGTGAGTGCTGTCATTACCCTTATATTCCTCAGGAGAGGATCCTGTCTCCAAAACGCTAGCACAGCAATAAACCTGGCACCCTTAGAGAGCTTTGGAGGCACTGGCTGACTGCTCGTGAACTTCTCTTGGTGACTTTCGGATGAAGTTGTGGGCAAAAAGCACCAAAAAAGGAGCAGTCAATATCAGCAAACATGGTTATTGAAGTGCATCATTTCATGGGCCACAAAGAACACTTCTTACTTGAATGTAATTTTTGACAGGTAGTGAAGAGCTTTTGAGATGTGAATCAAACATGAAGTTAGAAAACTGGAAGAATGGTTTCCAAAAGCAACCTTCTTTCTCCTCTCGTGTGCATTTAGACGGCACAATATAGACCTCAGCAAAGCCAGGTCCTCAGACCCTTACTGCCTTTTTGCCACCAAGCCATATTCTTCAGAAGGTGGGTATTTCTGCATTTAATTCTGATGTTTTGCAAATAGGAAGAGGAATAATTGTGTCAGTGCCTCTGTGAGGGATGAAGACGACCTGTTAGCGAGACCAGCAAGTCGGGAGGCTTTCCATGGCTTTCCACATGAGGATGATGTAACTGCAGTAAAAAGACTGTTTTGCTTCCTGTTTTACACTCAGCTCGACTCTGAAAGGGCTACTTTTCAAATCATTCACCCATTTTATACGGAGCCTGCCATGCTTCAGAATAACTGAAGTGGAGAATATCAAGAATAGAGGAGCAGGGAAGATAAGCAACCTTGATGGCACTGTATATAGGCTGCTTGTTCTGTGCTGGAACAGGAACATTCAGGCACTTTTTCCAAAAAGAAGCAATTAGCACTTTTTAAATAGCCATATTATGCAGTCAAAAAAAAATAATTGCTGTGTTTACTGTGTTTGGGGATGTATTGGGTTTATTCACGATAACAAAACGGATTTTGTTTAAGAGAGGGAACAGATTAAAGTCTCGAAAACTAAACTTCTGTTGAAAGGTAGTGAATATATAAATCTGAATGAAGGAGGAAACTAGACTGGTGCAGATGGACAGCAGATATTAGTAGGTTTGCTATGGAAGTTTCCATAGTTTTTTAAAGTTTCCATAGTTCTTGCCCCAGCATCCTCAGAGTTGAAACGTTTCCAGATGAACTATTTCAATGTGTTACATCTAGCTTCATTTCACATGTAGTGGGCATGTGGTACTGTATGTAGTACCATACATATGTAGTACAAGATGTGCTTCCTAGTAGAACTACGCATAGTCCATGGGTATAACACAGCAATTCGGATTCCCAGACAGAATCTGAGAAAGCTGTATTGTAAGGCTAAGGTCCAGGGGAAGGTATGAATGGTTAAAGCAAAATGAAGATGTAAATGTGGACTGAGATATGGTTGAAGTCAACCAGAAGTGAAAATTCAGCATGGTGCTTCACCTCCCCATCACTGAAGGTCTTTCCCGGAGGAGGGCCAGAGCAGCAGAGCCTTATACTTGCTCTTCTAGTCAAAACCTGGTGAGCAGATATGAGGCAATGTGACCTCCAAGCAGTTTCTTCCTCAAATCATGTAAAGTCAGAGCAGGGAGAACTCCTGAGCATCTCTGCTGCTCTTGCATCAGGCCCTAGGGAGCTGCATGGTCCTCTGGACTCAGCCTTCACCCACCCCTGACAGCTGGGTTTCCTCAGATGTACTGGGATCCACTGTTCTGCTGGCTTCCCACCCACACCATAAACCCCAACACCACAATCACCTCCCCTGTGTAGATGCTCCTCACCTGCCCTTTCTGCTTCTTGCTGCCTTCCCTCCTTGTGTCCTGCTTTATCTTTGCTCTTCACCAGTTTCTTTTCCAGTAATGTCTCTCTCTGCCTTACATCTTTTTCTAAAGGAGGGTTGTTTTCCATTGAAAACTCTGCAGCAGGGACAAACGAAGATGCAAAAGCACCAAAGCACCTTTCACCAGTCCTCTCTCTGATCTGTTTGCTGTGTCCACCTACTTTTTAGCTTCCTCCACACTTCATCTGCCTGGTTTTGAAGGCAAGGAGTAGTTTCAGGGTTGTTTTTCCTGTAAAAGCACAAACTTATTCTGTGTGTCTGGAAGGTGCCCATCTCACCAGGCTCTCACTTTTGAATGGACCATTGGAATATTCTTACAACATGGATACTAATAGGCAGCACCACCATCTAGTCATCATAACTAAATTAACCTTAGCTTTCTAAATCCTAAAGCTCCAACCTGCAATTAGAGTTAAGTGGCTAGGCCACTTCAGCATGCCACATCTGCAATGCAGATGGAATTTGGTAGATAATAACCATCAGCAGCGTATGAAGACCATGGTATTTATAACCCGCACACTTAACACTGGTTTTAATTCAACCTTATTTATAATAGCAGCAGCAGGAAGTCAAAATCACAGCAGTGTCGATTGGAAGGGACCTGTTGGGCTCATCCAGTCCAGCATCCTACTGAGCACCCAGCTATTGCCAGCACCACCCCAGGTTGGATAGGGCTTTGCTCAGCCAAGTCTTGACAGCCTTCAGGGCTAAAGAATCCACAGCTTCTGGGGAAGCCGCCCCTCTTTTAAACCAAGGTTTACTTAATCAAAGGGCCTATTAAACAAGTTGCTATTAAAAGTTTGGTGAATACGAGGAAAATTCAAGTGCAAGTTGGCTGTAGCCTGGACGCTTGAGACATTTCCTCTATTTCTGTTCCATTTTCTTGTATTTTAGCTATGCTTAGTTAAAGTTTAAAAAATGTAAATAATGAACATATATATGAATAATGAGCAGATGTGCATCAGTATCATGCGCAGGAGAGAAATACAGTATTCTTTCCTTTTGTCTCAGAGTTGTTGAGAAAGCATTGGCAGAAGATTGTGAAATAGGCACACCATATATATATATATACCCCAGCACAAGAAAGCATGCCCGCTCTCTTGTGCTGCCACATAATAGAGTTAAAAAGAAATAAGTCTTATTTCCATACTGAGTCATTGCTTGCACTTTGTTTAGCGGCCGTTGAATCGAATTTCATTTCAGCTGGTTGTGAAGCAGGGACAGGTGCAGAATGTGTTCTTTTTGTCTTCGTGGCAGATGCAAGCAGGGGAGAGCAATGTGTTTCTCATCCATAAAGCAGCAACAGAATAATGTTAAATTAACGCTAAAACAGTTCTGATGAATAAAGGCTGAAGCACAAAGTTCCAGGAAGAAAACACGTTCCACAGGGAACTGAAGTTTTCAAACTTGCAAAATAGGAATTTGTTATAAGACCAGACATTTATAATTTATTTTAATGGGGTTTTTTTGTGACTTATGTGGCAACTGACAACATAGGCAGTAAGGAAAGGACAGATTTTCTTCCACTGCCGTTTTTGCCTCTTTATCAATGGCCTTGGGCAGCAGAACGCAACCATGAGAGCCAGGAAGGGTTTGAAGAAATTCAAGCTACATGTGCTATTTCCTCAGAGGTGAAATGGACACAGACACAGCCTCGTGTTTGAGCTCTCCTCTGCTCTGCAGGTCTGGTTCTGCAGCTGAGCAGAGGGCAGACGAGGCAAGAGTGGGCAGTTGGGATGTGCAGATACCCATTTCTGGGATGCTGGCCTGGTTTCAGCACCCATTCCTCCCCTGCCGGGCTGGAGGAGCAGGAGGTGGATGCTGCCACTGCTCCACTCCCAGCATAGCTGCCCATGGTGACTTCCATGAAGTCACCCAGCCCAGCACATCTTTGTGCCAGGACGCGCAGCCTGGGTGTCAGAAGCTTTCCATATTAATGGGTATGCAGCAGTGATGAGCAATCTGTGTCCTTCCCTCCCCAGTCTCCATCCAGGCAGGAACCAGAAGAACTGGTGGGACCTTTGCATCCATCAGCAAAGCTGTGGGTTCCTGGGTACATGGGAGGTGTTATACAAACGCATGGACCTCAGCGCTAGCTCCACGTCCAGCACACAGCCGGGGGGTGCCTGGGACACATGGCTATCACAGACATTTCTCTCCATATCCACCATTTCTAGACATCAGCATCATAAGGGAGTTGAGCAGGTGCTAGTTTTTAAGGTCTTGAAATGTCCCTGGCACATAACAGAAAGTTA